>JXOV01011431.1:23461-39102 GCA_001014945.1 Clogmia albipunctata
TTCCCCGAGACCGATTCACGAGGGAAAGCCGTGGATTCGCCTTCGTGCGGTTCTACGACAAACGAGATGCCGAGGACGCGCTAGAGACCATGGACGGTCGCATTCTGGACGGAAGGGAGCTGAGAGTTCAGATGGCTCGCTATGGCCGACCCTCGAGTCCCCATCGCAGAGGGAGAGGTGGAGACCGGCGCAGGAGGTACGTTTCAGCTGCGTGTGTGTGTATGTGGTTGTGGATTGGCAAAGTGTGTCACTGGTTCGCATTTTTCAATCAACAATTATTTATTTTTACTTTTTCAATATAGTTGGAATGTTTATCTTTTTATTTCCTCATTGTGAAAAATTGGAACACTTGCGTCCATTAATCAGAGACGTACTCGTAATACTTTCCTTCTTTTACAGGAAAGATCTCAATTATTTAGACTTGCTTTGAATTATTTTAAAGCAGGAGACATGCTTAATATTTTATAAAAAATCAAGGCTAAAATTGAGAATAAAAAGCATTCTTGCTCTACACTCTAATACCGGACATGGATATTTTGTTTAAAATTCCAAGTTAAATGAATACACAAGTTTTTAATTATGCTGTAAACCGCATATAAATAGCATTTGCTTGTATTTTATTGTTCTTCGCAGAATTATTCACGAATGTTGTTTCTATTAAAAAAAAAAACTTTAGCATTTCATTAAACAAGCACTATTTTCTTTCATTTGATTGATTTTAAAATTTTTCCCTTCAAAATTAGGTCTCGATCCAGGGATCGTCGTCGTTCACGTTCTCGTGGCCGAAGATCGTATTCCCGGTCCCGCTCCCGTTCCGATGACAGCGGCTCTCGAGGATCACGAGGCCGAAGAACTCGTTCAAAGAGTCCGGTGCGTCAACGGACCAAATCAGTTAGCCGTAGCCGCAGTAGGACCGGATCTCGCAGCATAAGCCGTGATTGATCGAAATAATCGTAATCCACACACAATTTGAGACCAGCAGCAACAAACCGAGGATTAAGATAACACGAATACAGATTTGAGAATGATTGCGAGTAATTGATATTGAAAAAAGAAAGAAATAGACAGAGAAAAGGAGAGGAGGGCTCGATGCTGAAAATGAAGACAACTTAATGCAGAGATTACAGATAGTGCCCGTTCCTCTATCACGTATTATTCAAATAACAATTTTAATGATAAATATTTTTGATTCAGGTAAGATTTTATCGCTATTGTGTCACTCTTATTTGTTTGGTTCTTTTGAAACTTTTGACCTATTTAAGGGCGTTTAATTAGAATTTAAGATTATTAGGACTTAGACCTGGTCCTTCGGACCAGTCATTTTGTGCGCCCATGAACAAACAAACAAAACACATAATTACTATTGGACGATTTAAAACTTGTAAGAATATTTAAGGAGATTATGATGACACAAATTACAATGGAGAATTAACAATAAATACAAATTACAACTAGCTGTCCAAATTCAATCCATTTCACCACTATTTTCCTAATTTGCACTTTTTATTTTACAATTCTTCAATATTGTTTAGTTTTATGAAATATTCGAAGTGATTCATAATGAAGGATTTCCTTAGTTCAATTAAATAATTTCAGATTGCTTTCTAAAGAATATCTACCTGTTCCTAAAAATACTTAAAGAAGAGTTATATTTGATTTCATATTAAGTAATAATGCATATTATAAAAAGGAAATCAATTTTATGGATCATTCCGATGTCAATTATATTTCCACAACTTGACTAAGAGTCTTATTTTGGTATAACGACAGGCCCGGAATGGGAGGGAGAGAGAGAAAGAGTTTGCTGTATGATCCGGTCAGTAAGAGTAGGCGAAATTGGTAATGGAGAGGCAGGGAGAGAAAGAGAGTTGCAGAAAGGAAGTGATAGGCGAGATTTGGTGTTTTTCGAATGGTGATGATGGTGGTGTTCGGGTTGAGAGAGGGAGAAAGGCTGGTCTGGTGTTGTATCGAGGAAGAGGTATTTTTCTGTCTTTTGCTGCAACTCGCTCCAACTCAGAGATGCTTTGCGGCCTCGTGCGCTGATCACTGATCGTGTCCGGAAGAGTAAAACCAATTAATCGAATTTTATTAATTACCATTCATTTTGTAACCTTTGCTAATATTCCTTAAATGATAAATTCAAGATGGTGTAATCTTCCGGCTGCAGTCTTCGTACCGGCGTCGATTGTGCCGAGAGCAGCTGCTGCCGCCGTTCAGTTGGATTGTTCCAGAAGAACAGTTCCAGTTTCGCGGTTTTCGCTGTTTCCAATTCAAACGATAAAAGTATAAATCTCAATGTTGGTGGTGTTGAATGTGTTGGCGTCCTCCAGTTTTCCTGTTTCAGGTTTTATGAGAAATGATGATGATTCCAAGATTGAGGTAAGTACTAATTGTATTTGTAATTATTACAATAAAAGAGTATTTTATTAATTCAAATGTTTTATTTTACTATTATTCAACCCTACAATTCACGATCCTCTTAAACGGGTTCCTGTCTCTGAGCTTTTGTCATAGATCTCTGTCTCTTCATCTGAACTCTTTGGGCTGATAATTTTTCTTGCCTGGAATAAATATAAAGAAAATTATGTTAAAGAACAAGTGACGATTATTTTGAATTTAAAGAGTTTATCCTAATTTACGAAGTCAACTGTTTGAACTCGAATTCAGTAGAATCTGGTTAATGTAACAATATATAATTACTTGAACTTAAAACTGAATATTTTACTGACCTTCGCTTATGCTTTTCAATGGATTCCTCAGAGGGTAGTTTTTGTTCTACTTCGAGAGTTCTGATAACATTTCTCAACTTCTCCAAAGCATCGGCTAAATTCATATGCCGGTAACGTGTTAAGTCACTCTTGATAATTAGATATCCATCCTTTGTAATGCGGTTTTTATGCTCTTGAAGCAACTTCGATTTGGTTTCTTCACTTAACCAATTCGCTGATGAGATTTTGAATCTCAAGTCGCATTTGGTTGTTACTTTGTTAACATTTTGTCCACCGGGTCCTGTACTAGTTGAATAGGTGACCTCTAATTGTTCCAAAGGAATAAATCCATTAAACTTATTGGGATTTGTGGCCTAAAAAGAAATGAGTTTAGGGATGAAATTCCTGAATTAATAATTAACCTCTTACTGGTATTGTGGGTGTAAAAAGATCGGCCTTGCTCTTGGGATATAAGCTGGAAAGGCTTATGTCACTTTTATAACATAGATTTCGCAAAGGAAGGGAAAAAATACGAAAAGATTTCAACATTTTGGTTATGTGCTTTGAAATAATAATGTCATTGGAAACGTCAGTTGATTGTCAAGGTTTGTTTACGTTTTTATTTAAATTATTTTTGGGAGTGTTTTTCTCGTAATTTAACGCAAGAAGTTATATGTTTCCCTGTTATGGAAGAAGAGGAGGAAGTGGACATTGTAGGAGATTTCACAGACCGCGAAATGTAAGATAATTGTTTTGAATTATAAAGTAAAATCTTTAATGTTCAAATTCGTTTTCAGTTTTGATGGTCAAATTCTTACAATTCCTGATCTCATTCATCCTCAGTGGCTGGTTGACAATGTGCATGGATCGGATAACTGGACTGATAAGTAGGTTGTCCCAGATAATCTTAGGCCCAATTAATTATTTGATTTTTTTTTATAGAAATGGTGGGAAAACTGTTGAATTGTCCGAAATTAATGAGCTGGAGTGGCCCAGCGAGGATAATGTAACGAATGATATTTTAATATTTGACCAAGACATACCAACTGTGGTCGAGGAGGAGGTGGTAATGTCGCAAAGTGATGAGAATGACGAACCGGAAATAGAAAGTATCTCAAAGAATAAGATTTTAACTCATCCTCGTAGTTTATTAAAACATTCTAAGAAGCCTCATGTAAAATTTAAAACTAGTGTTTACGTGGAGAGAAGATTATTTGAGACAAAAAACACAAAACGGTCGAAATTAGCCAAAAAATTAAAAACTAATTTGAAGCACGTTAAACTGAAGAAAAATCACAAAATACAGTCCAGGAAAGATGGACGTCATAAAAATAAGTTAGATTATGGAGAAAATATAACAATTTACCATGAAGACAAACAAGGGTCTGGTGTGATCAAAGAAGAAATTATACGAATAGAGAAACAAACTGACGAAGATAGTGATTTGGAAATTGATATAGAGTTCAATGATGACGAGTTGAAATTAGGAAGTAAAATTGGATCAACATATGATTTACACGACAATAAAAGTGAATGTGATAAAACTGTGAAATTAGAGGAAAGGAAATCCTTATTAAACTTTAACGATATTGAACCAAATATCAGAGTTTTATTAGAGGAAGATCAAATTCCTTTAGATGAGATAAAAATTCAACCGGATCATATTACTGAATTGGAAAAGTTTATCCATTCGGAATTCTTTGAGAATAGGCCAACGAAGACGGTTCAGCGGTACCTGAGAATAAGAAACCATATTACTAATTGTTGGAGGAATTCCAAGCCAAATTATGTTAGTAAAACAACAGCCAGAAGTGGATTAAAGAACTGTGGCGATGTGAATTGCATCAGTCGAATACATTTATATTTGGAGCAGCTTGGAGTAATAAACTTTGGCCATAATGGGGAATATTTCAATTATATTCGGCCCTTGAAGAAGATTTTAGGAATGTTAAGTCCCAAATATTGTCCAACGGTGAAAACTGACAAATCTCAAGGCCATACTCTAACAGAAAAACGGTTCCGAAAACGTTCTTTAACATCTTCCTATCCATTGGAATCTGTAACCGATAAAAGAATAGATACAAAGGCTAAGAAGAAAAATGAATTCGAACTGGTTAAATGTGAGAAACATTCTTCCTTAAATTCAGCTCCGTTTTGTGTTTCAATTAAACTCTCCACATTATTATGTCTTCAGTTACATTCGTTATCTTCTTCATGTGAAGTTATGGGATTCCTTGGGGGATTTAGAAAAGAAAGTGAGCTTATGATTAGCAGGTACAAGCCCTGTCGCACATCTAAACAGTCTCGAATCATGTGCGAAATGTGTCCAGGTCAGTTAAAACTATTTTAATATAAAAATTCACTTATTTTTTAATATTATTTTTAAATAACAGAAGTTATCGTATATTTCCAGTTTCGCAAGTAGAACAGGCGTTAAGTTTGTCATCTGAGAATTTGGATTTATTGGGCTGGTTCCATTCACATCCTCTGTTTCCACCAAATCCGAGTCGACAGGACATTGAAACGCAATCCGAAATGCAACTACAATTTACCCAAGAGGGACAAAATAACTATTTTGTTGGTTTTATACTTGGCTGCGTAGAAATGAAGATCAAGTAAGAGGATACGAATTTAATCATTAATTTCGTTTTTTTAATATAGTATTAATCTTTTTTCTAGGTGCATTTATGTTCAGAAAGGAGTGCCTTTTGAAATTAATGTTTCGGTTGTGGTTGACGATATTGGAAGAGTATCTGAGGAAATTCAAGAAGTCCTTGAAATAATTAAAATAAATTCGGATTTTGAAGAGACAATTCAGAAGGTAAGAAAAATATTTTAATTAGAGATTTATCTGGAATTTACTGTGTTTTCTTTTTTGTCCTAGTTTTATAGTACAGCAGAGGAGCTCTTGGCCAAATTCGAAATTTCACAACCCATCACACAACTCTTAGGTCTAAGAAACTTGTAAATAAAAACATTTTATTTAGATTTGCTGTTTTTATTATTACTAGTACAAAAAGGGGTCGTTTATAATAACTTCAAGGCAGATCTTTTGATGTTGATTCCCACTTCAGAGCAGATACAAGTATAAAAAATATAGGTATAATTACAGTTGTTTTCCTTAATCTATCATTTCGTAATCTAATAAAACTGAAGGGAAATGCTCGAAAGACGACCCAAAATCCATCCAGCGGATCGAATATAGGTTAATTTTTTATTGGAACATCGTTGGGAAGAGGTCGGCGGAAGAGCAGGATGTGAGGTTCTGGCTGGTGAATCATGTAATGGACCCATCCTCTGAAAATAAACCAAATAATTAATATCCAATTTCTGTTAATTAATTTTAAACTTGTTTACCTGCTTTGTTGAACACCTATTCCTCTCCACTCGGTTTCGGACATAAGCCTGGTTGTTGGGGTGAGTCGGGCGAGTTCTTTAGGAAGGACGACATGACTACAGTGGAGAATAACGACAAAAAAACATCAGATTCAACAAGTTACAACAACAATCCAAGACGCCGAAAACAAAATCAAATTGCAATTGATTTATCGAAAGATAGTAATTATGCTTAACATATATGTATTCCAAAACATTCATTCAATTGTTTTAGGGACAATATAAAAGGCTGAATTAGGGAAAACTCCAGAAATTAAGTGAATTATTCAAAACTCACCGATATTCGTATTTGTCGTCATTGTATTTGTTTGAATAGAAGATCTCGTCGGCACTCATATTTCTTGGGTTTAAAGATTACTTAGCAGCTTTAAAAGGGTCAAATTAGCAAAATTTTAACAAATTCGAAAAAATCAACAAACGCGGAAAATAACGTATTTCTTAAATTTTGACATTTAGTTTTAGAGGAGATGTCAAAAATTTACGGAATAACGACCGATTTTTGAAAAATAACGGTTTTGAACTTTCAATGTCAGTTTTGACAGATTTTGCGTTAAAACAGTTTTTTAAAATCAAATATTACCACACTCTGATAAACACCACGCCCTAACAAAAGGCGTGTCTTTATAATGGGCGGAGATTATCAAGAAAAATGGAGATTTATATCCCTTTTATTTACGAAATTAATTTTCTTTAAAATTTTTATTTTAAATTAAAGTTTTATCAGAAACTATAACTTTTATAGAATTGCTTATTTTCTTCTTCTTCAGATTTTTATTTATTGATATGGAACAGGTGCGCAAGCGTCAATTTTATCCCCAAAGAGAAGAGAGATGCTATTTTCACCAAAACTCCAAACCGTTAATTGTTTTTTTGGGTTACTCGAGCTTGAAAATCATTCTCCTCATTTTTGTTTGGACAATTGTGATCATATGTGAATTTTAATGAGGTGCGAAGAAATGACTTAAATACTGTTTTAAAGTGAAAATTACATAAAGTGGAGAGGATTTGATAAATTTATTCATCAAAAGAGTGTTAATTTGTGATTTTCATTTTTTGGTTAGTTAAGAAATATTTAAGTGTTATATCTATAACATTCTAGTGTATTGTATAACTGAACTAGTGCCTGTGCAAGGTCTAATTTATTGGTTAAAAGTTCATTTATTGCCATTTGTTTAGCGAGGAAGTGTCAATCAACGGGAATATGTTGCAAGACTGGTTTGCTCGAAGCATATGCTTTTCATGGTTTCAGTATCATTTTATTGCCCTTTTATTTTACTTTATTTAATTAAAATAATGTGTGTTTAAATAAGTTAAACGTGATTTTTTCAATATTTATAATAAAAAGTGTCCATAAATTTACATTTGTTCATCTTTTAGTGAAACTATAAGGAAATTCACATTCCGACGGAATTTTGTTTCTTCCCCAGTAGTGTCATTTGCGAATAATTTGTTTTCAAATCGGGGATTTCAATTAAACCATTTGTCGGGGTGATATCTACCCTTCGATCTAATCGGATTGTTTGCTAGCCAATGATATTCTCATAATCGCATTAAAGTGAATAGGCCCAAAATCAAAAGATCGTGTTTGGTCATTGACAAAATAAAATCAGTGCAGATTTTCCAATTTCATAAACAAAATGCCACCCACTTTTTGATCGGATTAGCCTTGAATGAAATAAACAGGTGTCATATGAGCACTGTCTGCTACGATTTGTTATTGTATTTTGCCCACTGAAGAGTCACTATTTAATAACTGTGCCTTTAATCCGATTAAGTGATGGGAGATCTATTTTACAGTCAGTTCCATATGGCGTGAAAGGACTTCCTCTAACGGGGTTTGTTGCCAAATAATGCAAATTAGAGAGTAATTCCAAAATAATGTGTTTGGTATTTACAATTCAGATTTTGTGTTTGTTCAGTGGAAATCAAAAAGTCAAATAGGAGGCCGTTTTATCAACAGTTTGAGCACCTGTTTTTATTCCCACAATAACTAAACTAAACCAAATCATATTTATTATTATTGGTTTCCACATAATAATATTTAAAAATAAAATTAACATTAATTTATATTTTATTTAAGAATTAAAAATAAAATTGATTTGGGAACATAATACAGCAGTTTTGTTTTTTTAGAATATTTTAGATAATGAATATAGAAATTTTACATCTCTTTCAAAAAGTCTGGGAGATTTGACAGCCGAGTCCTTAAACATGAATTACAATTTCGTTTTTTTGGTGCAGACTTTCTTTTTCACAACTATTGCAACGTGTAAAGTAAATTGTGTATGACTCGTGAAGTAATTTTTTGACCAGAACAACATTTAATTTAATCAACTTATTTTATTTATATTTCGTCTTTTTTTTATCTTTTCCATTGCTAAATTTAAAACATATATGTGGGATAATTTAAAGTTTATTTTTAATTTCTTAAAGTATAATTTAAAATTTAAAGATTATTGCTGAAATAATCCATTGTGTTTGCGATTATTGTTATATCAATTGGAAATAACGAAGGTGATAAAAATACGATTTGTTGAAAAAACATGTAAACACGATTATTCTTTTTTATTATATATTTACACAACTAAGTAAAAAAAATAAAGCATTATTAAACACAGTCCGAGTGCTTAATAATGCTCAACTATATTTTACAAACAAAATTTAATATATTTTTAAATAAATTAACGCAAAAATCTTAAAAAATTCATCGAATTTTTGTATAAATATATGTTGCTTCAATCCACACCAAAAAAATTAATTTACCTGACTTTGTTGCTTATAAATATATATTTCTGTGCTAGTCTAGCAATAGTACATCCTTATATTCAAAATAAATTAAAAAATGTGAGTTTAGCTGTTACGGTATTTTTTTAAAACTTCATTAAAGAATTCTTTAAAACACTTGCGCTCAGTCGCGTAACTAGTGACGTAACTAGCCGCCCGGGGCGGCCGAGTATGAAATTTGCCGCCCCTTACATAAATTAATTTTTTTAAAAAAGAAAAGACATTTTTCATTATTTTTGTACGATTGCCTCGTAAATAGAGTAATACCGACGATTTAGGAGTAATATAAAAAGTTGATACGTATATGTGTGAAATTAGGTATAAATCGTCAATTTTATAATGACAAATCGCATATTATAATTAAAACAGCCGCCCCCACCGTACCCCCTAGCTACACCACTGCTTGCGCTATAAACGACTTTGACAGAAGAAATTTTATTGCCATAATATCAGTTTTATCTGACTCAAGTGCATAAATAAATTAAATGATAAAGATGATTGTTATTATTTGTTTCATTTTTGCACATTGGAAATGTATTCTCGCTCTTTTGTTTTGCAGTGGTTATCCTTTCGCTCAATTACTTTGTTAAATAGATATTATTAGAAAATCACCGACTATTTATTACAGTACGCACTTGAACACGAACTATATATATTTTTTGATTTTTGAATTGGTAATACTTTAATAATATGTAAGCCATCGCCCGGAAGAAGAAAACAAGGAAATTATATTTATCATATATTATTTCTCGGCACAAATGCTTTTATACAAATCAATAGTTCAAAATTAAAATTTTGTTAGAACTCAAATTTAAAGAAGATTCACTACAAAATCTGAAAACTGCCATTATTTTCTTGACGACACATTTTCAGCACCCGTTTTAACCGTATTTTATGAACAAAACTTCGAAAACGACAGACATTTTTAAATGAATGTAAATATAAATGGCTAATTCTGTGAATGAAGCAAGTTGCTTACTAAGATTGAAATAGACTTTTCTATGAAATTTTTAAGTCACAAACACATTCAAAAAGAATGGACAAAAAGAAAAAAAAGATGAAAAGGGGTTTTGTTTTTTTTTGTATGAGTCCTACCAACTTGTATGGAATTTACAAGAGGAAACGGTCTTGTTTCTTCTTCATGGCAAGGCCTTATTAATAGAAAATTAGTTTATTATTATCATTTACTTTTGCTTAATTTTATGAACGAAGAAAAGAGGTTTTTATTATTATCACCTAAATAGTTTTTTATATGTTTATTTTAAATTTGAATAAAACTTTCGTTAAAAATGTTTTTCTACTTTATTTTCAAAATTTCTTGTAGGTAATTGTGCCATGACTACTACGATGCGACAACAACACAGTCCATCATCAACGTCCTCGTCTCAGGACGTGGCCAAATTGCTTAATTCGGGAGTGTTTGAGGCCTTAGTTTGTGCGGGATGTAACCTGTCCATTTTGGACCGCTACATAATGAAAGTAAATGACCGGTATTACCACGAGGGCTGTCTGCAGTGCTCGGTTTGTTCCTTGATTCTGGTCCATTCTTGTTTTATTCGCGAACAAAAGCTCTTTTGCCGGATCGACTACGAAAGGTAAGAAGCACTTGATTGAACCCAGCATCATTCCAGACATATTGCTACATGACTATTTATTGGCTTATTGTTCACAATTTGACTGCAAAACTAGAACTAGCTCATCATTTCTCCTAAACAAAACACACGAGAGTTGAATGCTATTTAAATTAGTCGACAATATGTCGCTCTGCACATATTGTTTCGATTTAAATAAATAAATATTTGTCATGGTGCAGGAATTGAGCAGCGACAATGCCGTTTTGTTCAGGAAATCAACCCCACCACCACCCTCAATATTTGTTTTGTCGCGCGCTCAACGCTTGCTTAAATAGAAAAAGAAAAGAAGAAGGGATAAATTGTCGTACATTTGGTTTACAAGCAATTTGGCCAATGCGATTTATTAAACAATGACTTTTCGTCACCTCTGCCGTAATTAAATGTTTCCCCAGTGAGAGGTGAGGGTCTGCTTAAAAATAAATAAAAATTAAAAGTAAAAATAAAGGCGTCAAAAGGGTTCCGACCCATATATCGATTAACAAGAGCGATTATGGTGTCTCATTGACACCAAAGGTGTTGAACAGAGACTGTGTGAGGTAATTTGTTAAATGAGGAGCCAACATTACAGGCAGTTGATGACACTTTTATTTAAATTGGGGTAAATTACTTGTTGTTTTCATGCAAACACACTCATTTAGATATTCAGGAAAACCATCATTTTGAAAGGAATGGAAAACTGAGATTTATAATATTTAATTTGTTTGTTTTTTTAGTTTTGAGAAATGAAGGACATGAATAGATAATATTATTGATTTTTATTGAATACTTCGTAACTACGTTCTAGAATAACGCCGTCTTAATTGCAGAGAAATTGAAATGTAACTAAGTACATAGACACTACCAGAAACATGTCCTTCACACATTGGACTAATGAAGTAACCGTAGCTCAATTCAGGACCCCCACAGGAGGCAGTTTCAAATCAAGATATAGATGGTCTAAAATATAGATATCTGCCTCTGTGTCCTAGCGGTTAGTGCCCTAGATATCCTCCTCGAGGTCGTGGGATCAAATGCCGGGCTGATATTTTTCTAGCGCGAAAAAGTTTCCATTTGTGTATATCAATAACATTGCGAAATAAATATTCATAGCGAATTATAAAAAATAAGTGATGGCGCAAACAAATAAATAAAATGGGCGGATTGACTGGATCTGTTTACAACCGGTCTAGGTGGTATTAACTGACTACTAATACACTGAAAAAACAAACAGTCACGTAAAGTCTAACACCCGTTGGTTGAGGTTGAGAATCCTAGTTCCGTCGTAAATGTCGTGGGAATAGTTTATTTATTTATTTTAAAATATAGACCGTCTAATGAAACTCTAGCATCCATGTCCGATGACGTCAATATTGCAAGTTGATTTTTTTTCGTTTAGTACATCTACCTAGTTATATAGTAACTGTCCAAATTTTAACTACACCTTTTTTCATTTCAATTTTGATAGTGGTCCGAGCGGCACTTTACCTGTACAATTTTTGGCAAAGTAAATTCATTCAAGAAAAAACATATATCGACGTTCTAGAGCAACAATGACACATCTGCAGAAATGATAAGTCTCCGTCAAGGCCGGAGACTTATCAGACCATTTTTCGTTTCATTTTTAACTGCTACTCGTTTTCTTTCTTTCCTGTAAAATTTCCATTTTTGCAGATGCGTCATTGTTGTTCTAGATCGTCAATATATGTTTTACTTCTTTTTATCTAAAAGTGTTAATTATGTAAAATTGTATGTGTCATAAAAATTAATATTTCTGAATATACGATTTTCTCAATAATAATTACATTGAATTCTAATTACAAAAATATCACACTTTTTATTATTTTCTTATTATGCAACAAAAATGAAATTTACACTCGAGGAGGTGAATTTTTTTTTGCAATCCACTTCAAAATATACGAAAAAAGTGACCCAAATAAATAACAAAAAGCTAACTTTTCGATACGGAATTAAAAAAAACATTAAAAGCTGTGATTGTGTGATTCGAGAGTGTTAATTTGTTATTTTATTACCTTAGTCCAGTTTATTGTCCATTCAGCACATGTGGTGGACAGTAAATTTAATGTTGTTTAAACACACTGATGTTATTGTCCATCAATTGTTTATGGTGCCCAATATAGAATTTTTGTGAATTTTATTGGTCATAATCAATTTAACGAGAAGAAAGGCGCGAGTGCTGTGATTTGGAAATTAATTGGCCAAAATTGATCTGATAATGCGCTAAAAACCGAGAGATTATTTCGCGATAATCGCTCGATCTTAATCAAAACATCAACCGTCCTAACAAGGCGGGTCCCTAGTCCCTGTCTGCATTATCCTTGCCGATTAAATATTATTATTCGGGCGCGTTGAATGAATTTGAGAGAGAACAGGGCAATTTCATCCCCATTCAATCGGTCTGTGCAGCCGATGCGAGACGACGACTCCCCCTCGGCTCATTTGTAAGTCACCCCTGTTGTTTAGAACATACAAAAATGCCTCTAATTCCTCGCCTGCACCCCTCTTTCGTTTGCGATTCCATTGTATTCGCTGTATCATCATCATCACATACCAAATATTTTCTGCCCACTTGCCTCCGTTCTCTCTCTTTCTCTCGCCTTGCTCTTGTTTTTTCCTCCTCGGAACAGAACAAGGCACGGTTCGTCTATATCTCGGGATATGCGGACCGAAAAAATATGCTTAAAATTAGAATTTAACTATGGATAATTGAATTGAGGGAAGGGGACATGATTTGGCCGGAAATTTATTGGAATGAATTTATTATCTGCATGACAAGGTGCATATTTTCCTTCGAATTAGCAGTGAATTCCTTTTATAGTTCTTTCACTGCGCGGTAACTTGGATGAAGGATCGATGTATTTAGTATTTGTTTTAAAAATGTACCTTATTTTAACCAACATATGAAGGTTCTTTTAAGGAATTTAATAAAGTAAGAGATGCAGAACCAAACCAAAATTTTTTGAATAAACACAAATACACTTTCTAATTTTTAAACCAAATTTGCAGTCATTTCTTCGGGCAGTACTTGAAATGTAGTTATTTTGGCACATGTAAAATGCTTTTTTACTAATATCTGTAAATTGACAAAAAATAAAGTAAAAGTACTTGTCATGGTACAACTCATTTAGACTTTTCTGTCATTTGATTTTCTACGGAAATTTCACGTGTTTCAAATATCAATCTTTTTTGACAAATCAAATTGTCAACCCTTGCATTAGAATGGGGAGGAGGGCCAAGTATTGTGTCAAACTGAGAATTAATTACCTATTCCGGGTTCGATTTGCGGGCAATATTAAGCCTCGATTAATGGTCCAAGGCACGATTTTGACACATGGGCTGAACAGTATTTTTTAAATCCACTGCTGCTTGTACAATATGTGTTGAAGCTGTTTGTTACGGCAATTTTGCGACAAATATTCCACTTTGCATTAAAATTCAATTAACTTTGAACACTTGTTTCGAGTCGTGGCTGTTTTTGGGCATCAGCAGCACACACCCTTTATTACATTTTACAAATTCGATTACCGCTCGTACACACACACAAAAAACACCAAAAATACAGCATTGATCCGTGATGCTGCACATTTTTTCGTGTTCAAAATTGTGAATTCGCCACTCTGTTAATTGTTTTTTGCAGGCTGTTCGTGAAAAATAAATGTCTATCGTGCGGAGAAAAGATATTTTCCGACGAATTTGTGATGCGAACCACGGACTACATTTTTCATCTCAAGTGTTTCATCTGTGTCGTGTGCGGGGTCCAATTGCAAAAGGGGGATCACTACGTTGTCAAGCAGTGTCAACTGTTCTGTCGACAAGATTACGAGAAGGAAGTGGAGCTGTTACAAAGTTTTAATTATGGTAATTCGCGATTCACAACTCCGTCTCCCGGAAACAACAATACAAATCGGGCTGATGTTTACATTCCCCTTCCAGACGAGTATCTCTGTGATGAACTGTGCGTTAAGAACAATAGGAGAGGTCCAAAGCGGCCCAGGACCATTCTGACCACTCAGCAACGTCGTGCTTTCAAGGCCTGCTTTGATATTTCTCCCAGACCATGTCGCAAGACCAGGGAAACCCTAGCCAACGACACGGGACTCAGTTTAAGGATTGTCCAAGTAAGTCAGAACTAAACTAATAGTATTATAATATAATATTTGAAATTGCCTAATGGTTATGGTAGATTGGGCTCAGAGTCCGTTCGGAGATTAATGCCCTAATCTTATGTATAAAATTCTCTTGTCACGCAACGTTTGACCAAGTTCCTCTGAAACGGCTGTATCGATATTTATGAAATTTTGTATGCATATCAGGAAAATATCGGTGTAGGTCAAGTTTCAGTTTTTGCATCCTTGTTATAAGTTACCCTTGTTATAAGGGTGAGCCATCCCTAATCGTTTTACTAAAATTTTTTGAGCTTAATGGACAATTCTTATACTAATAAAATTCTTTTAAACAATGCAATGTTTAAAGACGAACTAATCACAAATAGTTAAAACGATTTTATTCCAAACTTTTGGGCATTTGAGGGTTAAAATGTATAGTTATATTTTTATACTCCTAAATGTAATCTCTTTTACATTTTTCGAAAAAGAAGAATTTGGGATTTAATTATTATTGAGTGTCATTAAGTGTAATGTCAATTCCATTTTTTTCCTATTTGCCCAAGCATTTGTAAATCGGATCAACAAGTTTTAGTATAAGACATAATTTTTTATAAAGTTTTAGATTGAATGTAGAAGAATGTGATTATTTTTCTCTTAAAAATACTAATATTAGTATTTTATAAAACAATAATTTAATAATTTAATAATTTTCATAAATATATTGCTGTTTTATACATACCAATACATTTATTTGTTAATTTTTTGCCAGGTGTGGTTTCAAAATCAGCGCGCCAAAATGAAAAAGATTGAGAAGAAATGTAAGCAGAAATCGGACAGTGAGACCGGGGGTGGTGGAGGAGGTCGGAGTGAGGGAAAAGCCAAGGACGAGGCGGAAAAGTCTCTGTCGTATATAAAGGATGAGATACAGAGTGAGTCCGAATTAAATTGGGGTATTTGAGGAATGTGGGACTGAGATGGGGAATGTCTAAACTTTACAGGTGACAATGAGAGCTTGG
>JXOV01011431.1:39259-56926 GCA_001014945.1 Clogmia albipunctata
GCTTGGTTTCGGCCGGTTCATCAACTTCGAATAACGAGGACCAGCTACAGCAGCAGCAGCAGAAGATCCTGAAGCACGAGTTCGAGGATGAGAAGGCTGCCCACCTGAAGGAGGAGACCACCATGTTCGCCCACATCTTTGGTGAGTGAGTTGAGTTCATTTGAAACCGCACATTGGCACTCTGGATGACATTCTCCCTCCTCTTTTGGCAAAACTTTGCCATGAGCTCGGTTTTGCCTTGAATTAAATGCTCATTTGATTTCGCACAAATAACTTAGGGATCTGATTGTTTTATTGCGTATTATTTTCACACAAATGCCATTATAAATAAAGGAGAATGTGTATGTATATAAAAAACAAATGGCAAAAGTTTGTTGGAAGTGATATCATGAGCCACCTGTAAGAGCCTCTTCCCGTTTCCCCCGTCAAAGCCATAAATAAAGTGGAGTGCTTGTGAGCGGAAACGGAAATTTATTTATTTTGTGATTATCCTTTTTTTTGTGTTCCTTTTCACATTTCCGAGTGTAGCCATTAGGATATCCCGAAGCATCATATATGAAATATGTTTTATGCATTACCTTTGAGATGATTCCTAGCTTGTCCCTAAAGACAATAATAAAAACCTGCTGCGGCGATGACGATTGTCCTAATTTTTGGACACAGAGTCACATCCTTCCCCCATTTTGTTTGCCATTAAAGAAGGCCAGGTTTATCCTCGATCCCATATTTATACGCACCACTTTTTTTCGTGACATAAATTCACGTGTCTTCACTGGATGAATTTTGTCGTCTGCTAAACCGTTGATCTCGGCAAACAAATAAGGGTGGTTTTGTGGGGAACTGGTGGGATGGAGGAGGAAGAGGGCAACAGCAGTCTCAGCTATAAATATAAATGTAGATATATTCAAAGTTTGAAAGGGACTATTTGCTGCAACTGATGGTGATTCGACTCGAAATGGGGTTTTCCTGAATAGAAATTGTACACCATTCCTGCCGCTGCCGTAGATGTACCTAAAGAAATATGGTATTCTTACCAAGCGACGACGACGAGGACGGTCACAAGATGTTGCCAGTTTGATGGAACAGAAGTAGGGAAAATCAATAAATATTTTTATATTCACAAAGATTGTGCACTCTGACTTTATGGGGTAGGTTATAATAAAACGAATTAATCCCAATTTGAATTAACAAGAGTTTTATTATTAAACTTGGAAAATTTTAGTATTGTAATGGAAGTGTTAAAGGTCCAGCATTTTTTTACTGAATTTATTAAATGAAATGCTGTAAATAAAAGAAAAGCAATTTTTATTTGGATCATGATGAGTTTAAGATGATATGTTTTAATTTAAAAATTTGAAATAATATTAATTACATTCATTTCTTAAGTAATACCATTCAATTTGAAGTAATACCTAATGATTTAAAATTAATAAAATATATTGAAACGTACATATTTTTTATATAAAATGTTCAATTTTACACAGTAATTAATATTAACCGGAGTGGACCGCCCCGGGCGGTACAATTTTGAGGGCGGCATTTTAGCCATAATATGCGACTTTTATATATAAAAATCACATTTTAGACCTGATTTTATACATATCACCTTTTTATATTACTACCTTAATGGTCATTTTTAGGCAATCGTACAAAAATAATAGAAAATAGTCTTACAAAATAAAATAATAATAGAAAATGTCTTTGGTTTTAAAAAAAAAATTAATTTATGTAGGCGGCGAATTTCATACTCGACCGCCCCGGGCGACAATGTCCCTAGCTACGACACTGCAACTAATACAAAATTTTATATTTCAAATTAAATTAAAATTTAACTACTTAAATACAATTTTCCACAGTAATTAACATAAAAATATACAAAATAACTAATATAAAAATTATCATTTCAAATTAAATTATAACTACTTCAATACATATTTTTCAATAAAAAATATTATTGTACTGTTCTAAGAAGAATACAAATTAAATCTGAAACAATGTGTAGACTGCAAAAGATCATCAAATGATTATGTCTACATATTTTACGAGCAAAATAAATACAGAAGACGTGGGTGGGGAGGAGGAGTGAAAAGGAGAATCTGTGGGGTTCTTTGAGCCATAAAATTTCCTTCCTTCCCGTGACTTCTGCCATTGATAAATAATCCCGAGATTATGTCGGTATAAGTTTTCCTGCTGGGAAGGTTTCGCTTTGTCGTCGTTCGCTTTTATTGTATCAGCCGACAGCAGCACGGGTATTTGCTATACATAATAGGCGACGTTGTACATATAGTATATAATATGAAAAGAGGAAAGATAGACGGATGAGTTTCCATTCCACAAAGCATGCTGTTTATATTTACCGATACAGAGTGGGCAGAGTGGAGAAAGAAAGCATCATTTTGCGAAATGCTATATATTGGAATTTATTTGCAGATGGCCTGAGGAATAAACAACAGTCGGAGCCGAACTTCGATTGCTCCCAGTTCCAGAATTTCGTCAATCACTTCAACAACTATAGCGGGAATGTGATGGGAACGAGTCCCTCTGCGTTGGGGACGACAACGGCCCCGGTGCATCTCGGCAACGGGAACCCTTTGAACCTGCACGCCAGTAACAACAACAGCAGCAGCAGCTCGGTCAATGGCGGAATCCTCAATCCGATCGATCGGCTCTATTCCATGCAAAATCTGTATTTTTGCGGCGAAAAAGTGGCCGACGATTTGAACTGATCTGTTTATTTGAATTACATAGGCCCATGGGACATCCGTGCAAATAATCGCGATTAATGATAAACATTATCGTTCATCGAGAAATGCAAATTGCGGAATGTAAAATGCATTTTCGCTGTAAATATTTAAATAATTGTATTATTATGAATATTACGATGAGATTATCAAATAAACAATATACAATGTTGAAAATGCGTCTAATTTCGCAAATACGAGTGTAATTGAATGTCGAGGGCGATGAAACTTATTGTGCAAATTCGGACAAAGTTTACATCGAGTTCTCTGTTCCAGGTCAAAGAAGCGATAAAAAAACTTTGAAATTGCCAAGTAACAGGAATTTTATTGTATTTCTCCATTGTTTCCAACTTTCTGGCTTTCTTTTTTCATGACTGGAGTTGGAGCAAACAATAATTAATTTATTTCCGAAGAATGCTATCAATAACTCAAAGTTTGTGATAACAACTCCATTGAAAATCGATAAACAAAACTACACAGTCTTCATAATTTTAACTTTAATATCATATCTTACTAATTGTTCCAATATTATTTTGCTAAAAACAAGTTCCTACATTTTCATTGCAAATAATCATAATAGGGTGAATTGTAATATTTTAGTTGAAAATCAGTGTCATTACACCCTTCAGCAACATTGAATAGATGGTATGTATAATGTCATTTTTATTAGCGTTTCAAATTGCAGGTGCATTTGTGAATAAATTTTATTGAGGACGATTCTATTCAAGTGCTGCGAAATGGAAATTATTATTTAGAAATGACAAATTTATTTTCTGACTAAAATGTGTGTCAACCATTAAAATATCAAAACGAGGAATGAGGAGAGAGTCAAAAATGAATTATTAGCCAATTTTTGGGGCAATCGATTACAGCTGAGCTGAGTAGATAAAGCAGTGGGGTGATATGACATCCTCTGGACGGTGTTTTGTGGCCTGCATGTCAGAGCCGAGGGGTTTAAACTAGAGTCGTGTTTGAGCAGTGACTTTTTTGTTATCAAAACCCGTCGTGAGAAGCTGAAAATGTGCGGCAATGATGCCTTTTTGGCAGAATAGGGAATAATTTGTGTGCTCTCCACTCGAGCCGCAGTGTCCCAGTGTTATCTAATCGCCGATTTAATCACTTAATGACATGGTAGTGGCGTGATAAAAATCAGACTCGTTTTGGGATCATTTTTCGCAGGTGGATTGCAATTATTTTCATGTAAATTTTCACCGTTCGAGTACTGTGGAATGGAGCAACTTGTATGCCACAACTTGTGCAAACGACATATTTATTTTATGTGCCGCCAAAGTGTGGTCTTTATTGAGATATTATTTGGCCGGAACCGATTTGTCATAGCTATTCCCTGCGATTCAAATTACATTTTGATACTTTTAAAGGCGAATTCCGGGAAGAGACTGCCGAATTCAATCGACATTTGCAGCCAACTTTCCATGTCCCCAAGTCAAAAGTGCTTTCCACTGGAGGAGGGTGGTACATAGTTAACGGTCCAAGCTTATTGTACTAATGTGACCGAAACGTTTGATGGTTATAACTTGGTTTATTGGGCGACATTTGTTTAGAATGGGACATTTTCAAGAAAAACGAGTATTTATTACAGTTTGCCTTTGTTTGGACCTGGGGCTAAGAACATAAATCAAAATTAGTCTTATTGCTTTTCACTATTATTGCGGTTTTGGTCAACTTATTGGGATGAAATAAAGAACTAGGGGTTAAAAAATAAAATTATGTTTCTCATACGAATTTATATTATAGTGTATTTATGATACATATTTGCAAAATAAATAAATAAAAAATAAATAAATAAAACTTTATATTTCTTTAAAAAAAATGAATAATCTTATTTTACAAATTCCATGTATGTATTTTTCTAATTTTAATAATAATAATAAATTGAATGCTGTGGTGGCGTAACTGGTTAAACTGTTGTCACAGAATTCAATTTGATGGGCCGAAGGCTCTATTCAGAATCATTTGTTCATAGCGCTAATCACATCATAACAAATAGTGATTCATAGATATATTTAATTGTCGAAGATCGGCAAATGAATTTTTAAAAAAATCCCACAACATTCCGGTATGGAACTAGGGGCAGTCTCAACCTCAACTAACGGGCTTAGACTTTCATGACTATTTATTTTCAATGTATTAGTAGTCAATTAATAGCACCTAGACCGGCTGAAAAAGGTCCCAGTAAATCCTACCCGCCCAGGGATCGAACCCACGGTCTCCGAGGAGGCAGACGAGAGCGTTACCACTTCGTTTATGGGGCGGCAAATGAATGGATAGGCATTTAAAAAATCTTTATTATGTAAAACCAATTGGTTAGACCTAGACCGGTAACGGTTGTTGTGTCGAAGAAGAATGCAGTTTCATTTCGTTTAATAATTTTTTAAATACTATTCTTCGTTCATAAATTTTTACAATAATCAGAACATTATAATATTTCCAAAATACATGTCTGATTGAACATTGGAATTATAAAACGACATTGTCATACAGGTCAAACTGACCAAGTAAATCAAAACAGCAACAAAAACAAGAAATGAAATAAAAACAAAATACAATATTAAATATAAAAGACAACAAAACAAAAAGGCTCAATAAAAAAAATGAGAAAGAATTGCAGCTAAATTTAACAATTTGCAATTGAATGATCAATACAAATAGCGTCCTTTTGCAAGTCCTGACAAGAAATTGTTTGCAAATCATTAATATTGTTCCCAAATATCCAATTGTTATAAAGAAGTCTGTTTTGAATAACGTCGAACTGAATTACTTCAATCATTAGTATTTCTAAAAAAAACTTTGTATGGTATGTTAAAAATGAATGCAAAGCTATTTTATCAGGTACATATTTATTTATAGTATGTGAAGAATATCCTACTGGGTCTGCACTAATTAAGATTGAAAGGTCAATCAACAATAGAATGGCGAGATTTTCTTGAAGATGGGCAAACAGGAACAAGAAAAGTCAATAATCCGTATTTAAGTGTCAAAGCAATAGTCTTTGACCATTATTGGTAGTTAATTATTCTCATTTCGTTAATTACTCCATGTGATTATGGGACTGAAGATTGCAATTATTTTTGCCGGAGCTCTTCGTTTTATCGGTTATTAACGTGGTTTTTGTAATTAAGAATTATAATGGCCACTTAAAGGTTAACCCTCAAGAATCTTAAGAAATTTAATAAAAGTCCAAAGAGTGAATAACTCTGCGATTTATGGAAATTAGAGGACTTAAATGAGGTTTGTCCATTTGAAATTTATACATTAAACGACAATTAAAATGGGAGATATTGAATTAAAATCAAAGAAGGAAGGGCTCCTCGAAACTGTTAGCTACATGCCTGGGTGGTGACTGTGTCTGTAAAACGCCGCCAATGAAATAATGAATTTGGAATTAATGCTTAATTGTTCATCCCTTTGGCAAATAACCACATCATAAAAGCCCACTTGAGCGGCGAAATTAAATTTGAAAAAAATTAATTACTTCTTTGCTAAGACTCACCAGCATCAATAAAAAACGATGGATGGGTGAGGAGAAGAGTTTCTATGTAGACAATAGAAATAGAGTTGCCAGCTACAATATATTCGAGATAGAAAACCCTTCTGCCGTGTAGTCCTGATATATAATTTATTTTAAAATATCCTTTTTGTTAAACAAGCTTAGTTAGACATCTTTTAACACTTTTTTTTAAATAAAAAATCATTCTAATAATAGTTTTTTTTATACAACTATAAGTAATACAATATTAAAAAGCTTTTTTAAAATAATGCTTATCGGTCGTGTTTATACTAGACCTTATGCAGTTTTTAATAAATATTGCAAAATTAATTTTTTATTAATTTGAATAGACTGACTTTTAAATATTTCTATGAAAATGTGTCATGGATGATGCAAGTTGATTTGTGTTATACGTGTAGATTTTCTTACTTATTATATATACGAGTATTCTAGCAGACCCGGCAAACGTCGTTTTGCTATTTTCATTATTTTTAGTTAATAGTCTGAGGCGATGAAATTATAATTGAATGAGAAATGAACCGTTGTGACAATAAAAGCATTATGTATTTAAATAAGTATTTTTTTTTATTTCAATAAGAATGAAATTTGTTTTCCAAAACTTAAAGAGAATGGGACAAAAATGAAATTGGCAGACGCTTAATCATAATAAAATACAAATTATCTTTTTAAAAAAATTAGGTGTGACGACCTTAACATTTAGAGGTATAAAAATATAACTATACGTTTTAACCGACCTCCCTCAAATGCCCACAAATTGTGAATAAAATCCAAATATTGCATTGTGGAACAGAATTGTATAAGGGCTAACTCACATATTGGCAAGAATTTCTTTTGTATATGAAATTTTTAATGCTTAACCATAATCAAATTAAAAAAAGCACATTTTCAAAAAAAAAATAAATTAGGAGTGACTCACCCTTAACAATTAGGGATTTGTAAAATAAAATAGAACCGTGAGACAGACAATCCTCATATACCCCCAAAATTTCATTAAAATCGAACAAGTAGTTTCGGAGCCTCTCGGCCTCATACAGTGTGAAACGAGAATTTTATATAAGATAATTCGTCGTAGAATTGCAAAAATTAAGTTAATAAAAGAAAACATTACAGATAATATGTAGAAATTAGATTTAATTTCGAATATTTTGTAGTTATTTGTCGAAAACCATTGACAACCCTATTTGAGAGGACAACCCGATCTGGTTTTGCGGCAAATTTATTTATATCAATGTTGTTGTTGAAGAGGAAGTGGTAGTTTGAACAAAAACTATTATTTTGGCCGGATTCCGGTTCAATTAGTTTCAATGGCAAGGCTCGTCGGTGATCCTTTGGCTGTAATTTGCGTTGAATGGAAATGCGGTTGTGCTTGTGCAATAAAATGACAATTTTGCCTCACAATCATTTATTCAGTTCCGATTTAAGGGAGCTTAATCGTACAGATGGTAAATATGATAAGTGGAATATTTTTGACTCGTCTGTTTACATTCGCCGAATTACTTGAATGGGACAGAGGAGAGGATCTCCATGTGTAATGTACACAAAGGATTTGAGTGGCGGCTATGATGATGAAGATATGAACACTCAAGTGCCAATTACGTATTTGATGGTTGATTGAAGAGAGATGAGAGGCCTGAATGAATGAGAGATTTGCGGACTCAATGCAGGATTATCGAACTATTATTTGAAATCGAAAATATCACTATCTCCGGGATTATAAAAGGATGACTTTATCCAGTCTGTTTTTTAAAAATATTATTCTCTTCTACCAAAGAGCTAACAGTATAGTATAATTGATCTATTTAGTCATTTATTCCTTGAATTGGCTGTCCACATCACTAATAAAAAAAGGCTAGACCTATACTACCCTAGTGTACGGTGCCGAATGGCGGGCCTAATAAGTTTTATTCTATTCAATCATTAAAATCTAAAGATAAGTTTTATCTAGTACTATATCTATAGCTATACCAGCCTTGTAGCCGATGTTGTAACGTATCCGGCTGCCTCTTCGGAGGCCACGGGTTCGATCCCTGGGCTAGTAGGATTGACTGGGTCCTTTTTCAACTGGTTTAGGTGTTATTAATTGACTAATAATACACCGAAAACAAATAGTCATGAAAAGTCTAAGCCCGTTGGTTGAGGTTAAGACTCTCCATGTTCCTTACAGGAATTGAAATAGAATATTTATGATATCTATAGCAATAGGGTAAGAAATGGTGATATGAAGGGAGATCATTCTCTTCTACCAAGTTTAGGACGAAAAGCGTTTAAAATGTATTTTGAGACTAAAGAACTCCTTAAAATTTATGTTTGTTTTTTTTTTATATTTTCTGTATTATGCACAGACAGAAATAAAAATTCTGTTAACGTTTGAGAATCATCTTTCATTTCCTAAAATAAATTGTTACTCTCATTTCAAAGCATGGGGATATTGCTAAAAGTATTTATTTATCTATATTGATGATTTTTCATTTCTACATATTTGGTTGCTCCACACCATCAATAACAGTCGACAGCAGATGATACGCTTTGAATTAAAATGTCTGTATTTTTTGAATATCATAGCTTTAAATAGGTTAAAAAATTTAAAAAATATGTAATATATATATTCGTATTATTAGAAAGTTATTTTTAAATCTTTTTGATTTTTTTTTATAATTCTGTTGATAATATTTTTAATATTATATAATTAATATATTTGGGTTATAAAGAATGGTTGTTTTATATACCTACTATCAATATTAGTTTAAATATTTTGCATGGGATTGATATAAAACAATTATTTTTTAGAAATTATAATGAATTTGTTTTACCTGATATCTCCATCCATTTTTTTAAAATTATTCTATTATATTCTAAATGATTCTAAATGTCAAACGATTTAATAAATTAATATTTAATTAAACATTTTATGATTATATAACTATTGTATTTAATCATAAATTAATAACAATTTACAAATTCGGCTTTGATTAATTGAATTAAAGTATAATTTTCTGTTTGAACGAACTGGAAATATGTTGAAGTGCAATTTATTGTGTTTTCTTGAAAGAAATTGGAGATGAATTCTAAGCAATTGGTATTTTTGATGGTACTAGAGATCATTGCGAATGTTTCCAGAGATTGGACCGTTTAACCAAGAGGATTTATTTAATTGAAACCAGTTGAGAGTAAAAATCACTGTTCAATAGTTAAGTTGAGGCGCGTGTCGAGTTGTTGGATTTTTGTTCAGCGATGAGAGGCATCCGTTTTATTGGCTGCACAGCATCAAAAAGCGAGAATCCAGAGTCAGCCATCCTTTTACGGAGGAGAGTTCAATTGACGTGAAAATAATAATTTTATTTACATACAAACTTGAATGGTTGACGTGTGTCAGAGGAGTTTCACGTCAAATATTTACATTGAAAACAACATTATAATGAAATCTGAAATCTTTTAATACATCAACGCCGATGGAAAGGCATCCATCCTTTATCATCGCAGCCAAATCTGAGCATTAGACTCTGTAATCCCCAATGCTCGCCTGCCAGGACACGGTCGTCTTTTGTTGCACCGGAATAATCGCCTTTTGTATCTCTCCAAGCGCCGCAGGTGGTTAATTTTGATCCGCAGTGTGCGGAAAAATCGTATGAATCGTTGATGGGAATGGAAAATGGGTGAAAATCGCAGACGAATTTAACACCTCCTGATGGAAATGCCCGACGAAACAATTAAAGGGTAATTACCAGAAAACCACACAATTATCCAAATAAACATTGCTATTCATAATTGGCTGTGAAAGTCATTATTAAATTATGTCCAATTGTTAGATTGTTTTCTAGCAATAATATCCATTTGTCCGCAATTTCCCTCATAATAAACGGATTATGGCAAAATGTAAACAGACCATTCAAGTGTTTGGAGTAGAATCTCTTCAAGTTGAATAAAAAACGAGAAGGCTAATTACTGAACGATCCCCGTGGCTCGATCAAGTGGGGTAATTTACTTCTTGAAGTCTTCTATTATTCGATTTGGATTTGGTATAACATAGGGATAATTTGTCAGATGGTGAAGTAAATTCCCGTAGCGTTTTTATATTTCCGTCCATTATTATTTAACCACCAAGCAAATTACAGATAACGGGTCACAATTGCCGTAATCATTATCAATTATCATTAGTGCTTTGAATGCGACTTATCAGTTGTGCAATCCCTATTTCAATTATCATAGAACCCGTTCAAGTTGCTGGCAAATATTGAATTGCGGTAATTAATCGCCATCTGTGTACTTCAGGTGAATAAATTAATTTTATTGTGTCAACAGCATTTTTTGGTTGTCAAATAATAATATACGAGATTGGCATTCAACAGAGGAATTGCAATATTCATTTCATTTTATTTTATTTGTAAAAGACTAATATAAAAATTTATTAACTATGTAGAATGTGATTGCGAATGTGGAATGTACTGGTATATTGAGCTCTTTTATATCACATCATAGTCGACAAAAGGAAGCTCTCCAATTTAATATGAGATATGATTTCACTTTGAAACGATTCATTTTCCACGAAATAGCGACGCGATTTCAAATAAGCAATCCGTGTATATTTTTTCATATTAAATTTTTATTTGCCAAGCATCGTCGACGTCGTCTCCGCGACGCGGTGCAAAAGGATACTTACTCTACGGATGTACAGACAGACACTCGTAGTCGTAGCTAATATTAATGCCGTCGTGGCAAGAAGAAAAAAACAAGCCTCGAAATGCTGTGCAGCTTCTTTACAAAGGAGAATGGCGAAATGTTAATATAAAAATCAACAACGGAGAAGGCGGGGAAATAGGGTGGCGCGGAAAGGTATTATACAAGGTATGGGTATACAACCAACGGGAACATAATAATCTCTCCCGTCTTATTATATTATACATTTGCCAGCGCTATTCCACTTGCATATATTAATAATAAAACTCATCGTGCGCTCCTCTATTTATGAGCAGAAATGGTATTCGCGTAAAATAAAATCAAATAATAAAATTTTATTTTGTCCCATTTCAGGATAAAATGTCAAAGGCTGAATGTGTGCATGGGTATAATAATATGGAGGAAATAAAAATAAATTCGACATAAAATCTCATATCCTTTGACTCAAAGTGATTTTGCTTTTATTGTAATTATCCACGCTTTCTAGTGGAAATAACTTCAAATAAGAGGTTAAACACCATCTTATAATAATGTATACGTCAACGTATTTTCATTTCAAGTATTTGTGTTTGGTTCTATAAAAGCTCTTCATTAAAAGAAATTCGCAATTTCCCTCTTGTCTCTCCCAATCGTTTATTACGGCAAATAAAATATTCAAAAAGAAGAGGAAAAGCCTTGATGAATCATTTAATGAGAAATTTAAGCAAATAATATCACTACACTGCTTCTTTGAGTAAAGTGAAGGAGAACGGATGGCTTGGCAATAAGCAATACAGTCACATTTTTCATTAACCATGTCTCCAGAAGCGGTTGGGGTTACATTGAATTTATTATTCCAACAAAATTATCACCACTTTCACAGCCGATAATGAATGTTTAAGGGATAAATTTACTGAAAATCGCTTTAATGGGAGGAAGACAACAACTATTAGGTGATTTTTGTACAATACATCTTATAAATAAATAAGCAAAACTAGTATTATCGGATATTTATTATTTTAAAATACATTTAATAAAAACCAAATATTTAATTATATCACAGGATAAATGCCCTGAAAATAATTTTGTGAATTTATTAAACCATTATATGTGAATAAATATCATTTTATAAGAGTTTCTGTCATTTTTTTATATTCTTGATTTAGACAATATTAATAGTTATTTATACAACAAGGTCGATAAGATAGGGCATTATTAAACACAAGGGTTGGTTTAAGCCACGAGAGTAGTGAGTGCCTTAAAGAAGGCCCGAGTGTTTAATAATGCTTATCGACCGTGTTTTATACAAAATTTTATGCATTTTTAAAATAAATTTACACAAAAATAAAAAAAAATTGTTTAATTAAAAAGTTCGTTAAGCGGCTCTGAATTAAAAATTTCAAATATTTTGCATCGCTCTCTTACTCATAGCCGCGAGGTGTAGTTAAAAAATTTCCAATAGGTGGTTTAATATAATATATATATAATATATTATATTCAAACTGAAATTCAAAATAAAATCGTTAATACTGGCCAATTACAGGTTAGCCCCGCCCTTCAAAACTGACGACCATATAAATTTGTTTGATTTCTTTCACGGAGGTCACACATTAATAATAAAGAAAAAGCACGTGGGCCTTAAAGAATTCATAATAGCACTCTTGCTATAATATCGATTTTGACAGAACAAATTTGAGTGTCATAATATCAATTTTAAGCTACAAAAATGCATAAAAAATTTTATAAGTACACATACATATGCCTTATCCAATATATCCATCTTATTTATATATTTCTTTCTGTATTTGAAAGAGAGGCTTCAATGTCATGTCGGTACTTAGTCTCGGCTTAATGCACTCGAAAGTGACAATGGGAGGTTACAAATCTAAAAGAACTTCGGAGACCATGCTCCTTAATAGGGGTAAAGTCAGGATTATCACAGGTTTCTTGACAGGACTTTGTAAACTTGACAATCACCTGCGACAGCTAGGAATCATTGAAGAAGGAGAATACCGATTCTGTGGAGTTGGAGCGGAAACCCCACTTCACTTTATACTAATGCGCTGCAATAGAACCACAAAGATGGAAACATCTAAGGGCAATACGCCCAACTGCAGCGCAACTCCTAACTTTGAAGTTAGACCAAGTTTTGGATTTCCTACGAGGACTAAAACTTTGGGCACACTTTAGGACAGAGATATGAGGGAATATAATAGATTTTAAGGTCAAAGTACGGGCTCACCTCATTAGAGTAAATAAATATTCTTGACTGGAATCAGTTTCAAGCGTTATATAAAAAATGTCCGCCCATAGCCGAAGTGGTAACACTCTGGTCTGCCTCCTCGGAGGCCGTGGGTTCGATCCCTGGGCGTGTAGGATTGACTGGATCGTTTTTCAACCGGTCTAGGTGCTACGACTAATAATACACTGAAAATAAATAGTCATGGAAAGTCTAACACCCGTTGGTTGAGACTACCCAAAGTACCTTACTGGAATGTAGAGGCAAAAACAAAAAATAAAGAGTGATTTTAGATGCATTTTTAATAAGAATTACGTTCTTATGTGGTTTCGGTTATCATAATTTATAAAAACAAAGGAATCATTTTGAGGGTTGGTTTAATGTTGTATTTGGATTGTTATTAATGCGTTGTTTAGTATTTTACCATGTTTGCTAAATTTGCTAAACAATTGGGAAGAGATGTTCTAGTAAATGGAGATGTTCTAGTAATATATTTTTATTTAGGAAACATATTAGTAACAACGTAGTTAGATGTCGGTAAATCAAAAACAGTTTTGGACAAAGAAAAATAAACAAGACTGGTTGGATTTAATATTCTTTTGGTCAAAAATAGCTTCTTGGGTCATGTACAAAAAGTACTTAATATATTGCAATAGTTGTAAAATAGTATATTTCGATACAAGTGGTGAAATAAAGGTTATCACAGCACGAATTTACCATGTATTTTGACTATAGCAGCGAGTTAAAATCGGTAAATGGGTGCTAGTACAGTGGGTACAAGTAAGACAGTGTGTTTATTAGAGTGAGATGAGAATACACATAACGAAATGGTTTTGACAACAATATGTATTTTCATTAAATTGGCAACAATTTATGTGCACATTTTGAATTATTTCAGCACACCGTGCAGAAAAGTAAACCATTACAGAACTAATTTCCGTTAAAAAGAGGTCACTTTTCGATACGGAATTACACAAAAGTTATTCTCTATTTATAATATTTCTCTTAAAAAGTATGGTGTCTCTCGCCGGTTTACTACTTACTAGTTATTTATGCAATGCTAATCCAATATTTTTAAAAGTATCCTATTTATTAAAATATTGTTAAGGGAAATTCCTTTTAACACATTTATAATACAAAATAATGCAGTTTTATAAATGTAAAACCACATTCAAGACTGGAACTTTAACTACAGAAAGAAACTTTTAAATAAGTAAAACAATTTAATGATAACACTTTTTCGGCAGCGTTGAAATACTTTTGGAAAAGAATTCAGACAAAAGTATGAAAGGTTTCTCACGCCTTTAATTGTGGGTTAACGCGGCGCCAAAATTAAATTGATATTTCCGCTTTTAATTGTTTGAACAAAGATCTGTCGAGTTTAGGGCACAATACCTTTATTTATGGTCGGCAAAACTGTTTCCACCACCAATGATTCATAGTCGCACTTTTGGGATTTGCAACCGTGACATAGTTAACTCCTGGCGCGTGGCGGCTATAAAATGTCTTCCTCAGAATTCAATATGTCGGGGTCGGTTAATGACTGTTTAATTATCTCTCATTTGGCGTAGATTGGGAATTCAATGTTCCACAATTTCGAATGGAAAGACAGGAATATATTTAAACGTGGTTAATTCATTATATTCATATAATGTTTTGTTAAATATATTTGTTTTTTTTTTTTATATAAATGATGTTATTGTGTGTTATTATTTTAGGTACATACTTGAATTTGAATTCTTTCTTTATTATAACAATAAAATTGATTTGGGACTCAAAGTTCTTCAAAGTCGTTTTTAAAGAACTACTTAAAATAGTCATAAAAGAGAGACAATTCATATGATTCTCTCTCATTCACTCTGAAACTTTGCGACAGAGAAATACAGTTTAAATTTTAATTTTGAAATAAAAATGATAACTTTTTTAGTTAATATATTTTAAAATGTATAAAATCTTGTGTAAAACTCGATCGATAAGCATTATCTTATCGACCTAGTTGTATAAATAACCATTAAGACACTAGAGCTTTAATGAAATTTGTAGAGCATCAGTGTTAATTATTTATGAGAGATTAATAAAAACCAATAGAAGTGCTTACAGTATTAAATTAACTGACATTTTTGTTTGAATTTTACTGAATTTAATAAAACTGACGAAAAATTGTGCATTGACTCTCGTATTTGTACAGATTAGTTTTATCAATATTTTCCTAATTTAGGGACTGATAAATAAATAAGTGTTGTACAAAAGAAAACGAATTTTGTATTGCATTTTTTCAAATTTATAAAGCCTTTTAAATTTTTATCATATTGATATTTTTTATAAAATTAAAACAGAGTATTTGATAATTCATGGAGACTTTAGATTTGTCTAAATCAATCGAATTTAAAACAAATCCCAAGAGAAATATATTAGAATTTAATAAATTTTCCCATTTTATTAAATATCTATTTAACTTGAGGTCGTTGTACTTCTAGCCATGATAAATAAATCAGCTTCTCTTTACTAATAAACATAAAGCCTGGGAATTTTCACTGTGCGATTGCTCTGAAGATAAATAAAATGATCCCAGACAGAAATCAGTGTTTTGATTGAGTTCTCATCGTTATATTGACGAGATGAAATGAAAATATTTATCCAAAATACCAGTGACAAGTGGTGTTGTATATTGTGTCCAGTGATTCGGCAAAGATAAGCGACAAAAAAGGAGGTATCGTCCATCGATATGGCAGAGAGATGAAAGAGTGTCGCTTTGAGGGGTGTTTCGGGCCGTAGTCAACCAATTTGTTTATAAATATTTAGAGCACGCGACTTTCTATTGCAAATTTATTTATTATTTGCCTTATTTGATTTGTCCTATCACCGACCGGGAACGGGGAAATTGCCCTCAAAATTGCTACAGTTAAAGAGGTAAACAATAAACAACGGTGGGTCACGTGTGAAAAGTATTTCCATTCAGTTCACAATCGGAGTCACGTGCCCGGGTATTGATCCAGAGGAACGCACCAGTGAGATCAAGCGATTGAGATGATGATCCAGATATTACCAGGCTCACCCCTGTCAATAAAATTTAATATCAATGAAACGGCTATTAAGGCGTTCCTCTCCTTCCTTCCCTACGGGCCATAAACGGTCTATTTGAGGTGAGTCTGGATTTTCTCGTCATATTTTATTAAATATATCAGGCTTCACTCTATATTTTCTAGATTTATTTACATATTCCGTTCAATGGCAGGCGTTTTGAGGAAAGTGTACAAGGTCAATTTATCAAATAGTAGTCGAATTTTCTCCAATATCCCTTGACTGGGAATTTGTAAGGCCTTCCTGGACAAATAAAAGTCATGCCACGCGACCAACTGCAAATATATTCATGGGCTATTGAGGAGAATTGACAGCTTCCATGTCAAAGTGTGAATTAATTTAGCCATCAAATGAACCGCATATGAATTTTTAATTCTAGAGTCAATTTGGGCTTCATGTGACTGCCGCAAAAGATATAACTTATTAACCCCAAACACGCCCCTAAATATTTATGTGAAAAATATTCAAATTTGATGTTTGTTTCAATTATTTTAATCACGATGTCTGGAACATGGACAGGATCGACACGATGATAAATCAGAACTACAATAATTTGTTTTATTTTCCCACAATTTTTGCTTGCAAATATATTAACTTATTTAAGTCAAGCTAGGAGTCCAAAAAACTTTCTAAAAATTTGGAGGGGGTTTATATGCTGGCTCTTATTACTTAGTTCCAATTATTTTGTTTAAACTATAAAATTTATACAATTCTTTGCAATCTTATATCAAAGTTTCTATTTATTATTTGTGTTTCGTAATGCACCCCTTTATTTACGAGTGAGAAAAAGAAATTCCTAATATACTAGTAAAGTTGCCTAATTCCAAAATTTATGATTGATTTTGACATTTTTTCCAAGATTTTAAGCCATGCGCCGAGATACGGAGAGTATTAAAAAAGTCGTTTTCGGCACTTTAATAGTTATTTGTGCTACAAGGGTGTAAAACAAGAGTGTGAAACATTAAAGCCGAAGGCGAGTGTTTCATCGTTTCCGAGTTAAAAAACAGGACTTTACACCCGAGCATTACATAACGTTTTTTACAATTTCACATTAAATTTCATTATTTACAAGGAAAATTTAAAAATTAAGATGTTTAAAATGAAATCTTTACTTGTAAAGTTACCGTTAACGGTTGGAATTCCTCTTAACCACTTGGTCATAAGGCAAATGCCTATTTTATTGTGACTAGGAATATTTGTTTTGTTTAAATTTATGTAAAAAAATTCTATTTAAAGCAATATAAGGCTATTGCTATAATTTACTTACATTACAGTTAAACAGATTTATCTCTGATATTTACGTAATGTGCCAAAAATCGANGAATTCCTCTTAACCACTTGGTCATAAGGCAAATGCCTATTTTATTGTGACTAGGAATATTTGTTTTGTTTAAATTTATGTAAAAAAATTCTATTTAAAGCAA
>JXOV01011435.1:526-11457 GCA_001014945.1 Clogmia albipunctata
CCCTCTTGGAACGAAAATAACTATTTATAGAATTCTATTGGAAAATGTTTACATTTGCTTCTTTTATAAATTGTTTCATAAACGTACAGTATTGAATAAAGTTTAATGCAATACCCGCAGACAATTACAAATCGTGTAAATACACAAGACTAGTACTTTGTAACGAAATTCAACTACTAAAAATTATAATTTTTAATCTTAGTAGCTTAGAATGAAAATATAATTTGACACTTCTTATGTCTCTATAATAAACTAGGCTATGATTTATTAATCAATTTAAATTTGTTGACATTAAATAAGAAAATTTAAACTTCTTCTTAAATGTTGGTCATGGCTTTTAAATGCGGTTTAAATGATGAGTGCTATCATAGGAATATCAGGTGCATATCATGGTGCAAGGTTGTCGTGATATATCGAAATTTGAAATCAAAAGTTCTATTCTCTTGAGAAGTACATCCCTTAATTGTATATGTTTAGACTTTAATTTAGTACTGGGTTGTATTCTTATTCCTTAATTAATATTTCGCGGAAAAATAGGTAATAAATATGCGAATTCTATAAAATCTTGAAAAAAACTAGTTGGAAACATTCGTATCTAGAACTGTACTCAAGTATAATTATGGTTCATTTTTCCCACACTTTGTTTAAATAAATATTAGGAATTTTTAAATAAAAAACAAACATCATTCTACAGTATGATGGAGAAAACTATAAAAACGACAGAAGAAAAATTAGTAACTTAATATTGATTTAATAAAACAAAATTGCTTAAAAATAATACTACAGTACTAAGATTTTTATCAAATAGAGAAGTTAGTTCCGAACTGGAATATTTAACTGTCTTATACTCTAATCCAGGGGCTCCCAAACTTTTTCAGTCCACGGCGCCCTTGTAAAGGTATAATTTTCTCACGGCGCCCCTAGTACTTTAAAATAAATCGAGCTTAAATAAGCGATTCGTGGAAAGATCTATTAGCTCTTGTGAGGCAAATAATTTTAGAATGTGCGTGCTGTAGATGATATAGTTATCTCACAAGAGTTAACTAGTTTTGGAATCTGTGTGCTGTTTTCTTGCATAGAGAGAATAAAATTAATAAGCTTTTATATATATTGTACAAATATATTAGTTTTAGCAAAAATCTGGTACAGGTCAATAGTAGAAGTAAGTGAAAGCCATAATAAATTGGTATAATATAGCAGAGCCGTTAAATTGGTTCCATATCTGTGCATTGTTTTTAAAAAATGTAGCTTTTAGAGGTCTAGTTTTTATAAAGTTTACTGCACCAATTACAAATTTTGGAACTTGGTTCAGAGTTCGAGATTTTGAAGCAATTACACACATCATTCAGTGGGTTTTCACTACAAACTTGAACTCCCTATACATGCCAGACATAGATCGAGCAGAGTCTTAAATAAGACTACGGCTTTCTCACTTTCAGTAATAAACTTATAAAATTAAATGTCTTCGACAATAATATTGTCAGCTAGAACTCGTCCCAAAGTCCTTGTTTTTAACTTTTCTATTAGTTGGTAAATGAGATGATCTATATCGAAGATTCCTAAATTGATAGTATTGTTGGAGTCGGGTTGCATCCTATAGAATAAGCTCTTCTGTAATTTTATGAGGTTTTTTGAATTTTGTGCATCTTGTATACCCACTTGATTGATGTTAAAAGTGTGTTGTTAGGTACTAAGACTTAATGAAAACTATGCTTATTATTTTTTTTTTTAAATTTTAACTTTCCTGCGAAAAAACGTTTAATTACGAAAAGACTCGGGCGCACCTACATACTTCTCACGTTGTTGCGCACAGTTTGGGAGTCCCTGCTCTAATCGATGGTTTAAATAATTGAAACGTTTCTTAAATGAAGAGTAGGTATCTTAATAACATTGCCGAAGATTAGCGAATTTTAAGGTAATTTCGCTAAAATATAATGCTATTAATTGACTAATACGCTGTCAAACATACAGACACAAAAAGTTCGGATGTTGCGATGTCGATTTTTAAGTTTGAACATTGTAAAAATAATGCTACACGGTGAAAGAATGTCTTGGTTAAATAAAGTCTGTCCTATTTTCATCTGTTGTGTTTATTTTTTGCAACAAAAAATACGTTGGTCAATTTAAATCATTCTTTTCATTTGATTTGAATAATTTAGTAATAATATAGTTTATGTTTTTAGTGTATACAATTTATATTTAATTTTTACCACCAAAATTATGAGCTATTACAGTAGAAGTCCGATAATCCGGCATCCAATAGTCCGGTATCGCTCCGGAATTAAGTTTTTCTTCAAAAGTGTGTATTTAGAGCAAATAAAAACGCTATCATCAATAAAAACGAGATCATCCACAAGCACTCGGTACTATTAAGTTATTGCTTTATATATCATTAGAAATATAGTTTTTACTTAACGCCAAAAGTCAAGAAAACCATTGAAGTCATTGACATGCCCATTGAGAGTATTTACGGAATTCTTTTGCGGACGTAATTTAAGACATCACTTCCACCAATGACGTTCGTCTGGGAATTTTGCTTATCAAGCCATTTGATTTCTTCGTCGCCTTAGAATGCGAATATTCAATTGTATTATTCAGTCTTTTCCTAGCCGTAAAGAAATTAACACCTAACTGTTCGTCGCGCGTTTAATTTACACGAACACACACACAGAACTTTTGACTTTATTGATTAAACCCTTTTTCAAAAACTAATTAAATCTTGATCGATGTAATCGGGAGTAACGGTAACTGATAAGGTAAGGTATTCCGGTGAAATGTCTTTTCCGTAAGTACCTACAATAATAAATTCAATTATTAACCTAATATTTTTTTATACATCATTACATACCGTCCGATAGTCCGGAATATCCGATAAATCGGCACCGATCCGGTTCCGAACATGCTGGATTATCGGATTTCTACTGTACTATCAAAATTAATTTGGCCTGATTTTAAACAACTGTAATTTTTAAAGTTCTTAAAAATCTAATTTGAAATTTGTATACCACTAAAAGTAAGTCCAAATGATGTATCTTTATATTTATTGAAGTTATAGTAACTTAAAGAGAACAGAATATATTTTTCATTTAGTTTTAATCTCCCCGTTCCTAAACTATTATATATATTTCTTCATATCGTAAAGGTAAACATGATTATTATTAAATAATAATTTCATTTATTATAAAATATTTTTTATTCCCAACACGAATGGATTCTACAAAGTATATTTACATGAAGATCACTTAATTGGACACTATCGACTTAAATATAAACACGCAAACGCGACGATTAAATAGATTTAATTTGTGTTTTGATAAGATAAAAATTTGAATTCTAATTACACATTTATATAAATTAAAGTGTTGATTTAATTTTTTTGTGTGTTTTTATGTGTTAAAAGTGATGCAAATGTGATTTAAATGTGTTTTTCATCCTCATTTCGTGTTTGAAATCTGTAAGTACCTTTTCGATTTTTTATTTTTTAAATAATTGATCATTTTAAATTTATTTCATAAAATATTTATAAACATCCATATGAATCTATTTGAGTTACTTTTCCCAAATTACTATTACTCCCCTCATGTAAAAAATGAGAGAAAAATTCCGCTCTCACCAATTCTCTCAAATCTACCCATCTCATTCTACCAGGTTTAGGAGTGACTATTATTGTCTTGATCCCGATGTTCACTTTAAGGCTTCTGGATACCGAATCTCTTCTAACTCTAAACTATTTCCTTTCTTTCTCCTGATCTCCTCCTCAATTCGGTTATCTCCAAACCCATCTACATATTCTAGCAAATATCTTACAGGATGATTATCATAAATTATATTACTTGAGAAATATTACTTGTATCGTTTCTCACAATCGGTCCCTGCCATACAATTCTATTACTTTGCATGTTTTCTAAATAAAATTTAATTCTCAAAGGCGCCGAACTAAACTCACCGATCTTACAAATTTGCCGAAATTTATTTAAAGATAAATGCGTGCATTTAACATTATAGTTATTCAAATAGAATAAAAATATTGGATATTTGGATCTTCTTATAATTATCCTTGTTCTAATTTACTGTTTAAAAAAATCTAAACTTGATAAGAAGACCTTTATATCCACTTCAAAACTTCAGTTTTATTTAAAAATTAACTAAATTTTCTAGTTTCATGTTTTCGTACATTTGTATTAATTCATCTAAACATCTTTAAAATGCCTAATATGATTCATTAAATCAATTAACTTCTTGCCGTCAAAATACAATCATATTTTTGGTAAATGACTTGTTACACTACTAAAATCCATTTTTTATAATCTAAGCATATGTGTTTCTATACACTGCGTTTCACCCTTTTACGACAGGGGTCTTCGATTAAATTTTAGTTAATATCTCGGAGTGTATCAATCTGATCTCAATTATTTTTGGCACGAAGAAAGGTTGGCCATCGTATGTACTATAAAACAAAAGTCTAGGTTTGTTGCAAATAATTAAAAAAGGCGTGCGGATTTTTCTTATACAAAAATATCGTTTCATCCTTTTACGACAGGGGGCATATATTCCAATGGGCCAAAAAGAGGTGGTTTTGGTGAGTTTTTTTTTAAACAGAAATAGTTGATAACCTATTGTTGAATATATACATCGCGAAAAATTGGGTCGCTTTGTCATAGTAGTCACCCAGTACCTATCTTTGGAAGTCTAAAAACTCATATTTTGAATTATGGGAAAATAGTTTAACAATTTTTTTAATTCAAACAAAATAGCGATGGCTATCGAAAACTGAGCTCATTATCCTATCAATTTTTCCCAATTTTTTCAGTTCTTAAAAAATTGTTGGAAGTGAACATATCAAAAGATTTATTGTACATTTTAATTTAACATACCTTGATGTATCTCAGACTCACACATATTGATTAAAAAATGACAAATTTTTCTTTCCACAGAAATAACTCACTTAGAACTGCACTAGAAAAGGTCCAAAAAATATATAAAATTTTACTGATTTTTAAAGTCATGCTCAGTGAAAATGTAATAAAACCATGTAAAATATAGTTGGTCCCTTAACGACAGATTTCTACTGTAATAAAATTTATCATTAGCATAAAAACCTGAAAAAGAAATTCGGACTTATGATCGCTTTTGAACTCAAAACTGACATCTGTGCATCGCGGAAAAGTTTTCAATTTTGTGTATATGAATAACATTGCGAAATAATATTCCTAGCGAATTATAAAATAATAGTGCGAAATATAAATAAAAATGGATGAGTTGACTGGATCCCCTTGAAATCGGTCTAGGTGCTGTGATCGAATGTCTTAGTTAAATATTACAGAAATGAACAAAAACCTGATTTTCATTTATCTCTTTGTGATGAAATCTTAATATTTAAAAAACTAATAGATTGGTCTTCTATAAATGCAAACAAATTTGAAGAGAGGTGTCAATTAAAACCCTATTTCTTATTGGGTTTGTTTCTTGTTTATTTCTTTTTTATCTACACGTAGCTTTTCTAGAATTAGTAAGAACAGGTTTCCAAAAGTTTAAAAACTACAAAGTTGATTGAAAAAAAACTAAAAAGCGAGTTCTTATTCGAATGGATTCGATAGTTATTAAAAGCCACAATAAGTCTATGGATTTAAAGGTCTGAATTTTCATTTCTCCTCCATTTTTTGCTTAAAAAACTTAAAACTTAAAGTAAAAACAAAAAAAAGAAAATAAAAAAGGACCTCGCCGCCACTAGGATTTGAACCTAGATTACCTCTACCAGTCAGAAGGGTCTTAATCTTAGACGATGGCGACAGATTGAGGTCGATAAAAGCGCTGCGAAACTCGAATATATACTCCATTGTGTGAGTCATTCAGTTTCTTATCGTTTTAATTCCATGACATATAATACTTTCATGCAAACAAAGATTAAAATGGTTTAGTGTCAGTGTGAAAAACGTACGTTTAACAGAGTTATCTCTCATAAATTAAAATACACATTAGATTGTTGTGAAATTCAGTGTCGAGGTAGTGGTAAATTATATTGAGCTTATCGCCTCCGTGGTCAAGTGGTAGCGTGCTTGACTCAATTCAAAGGAGGCATGGGTTCGAGTCCCATGGTAGTCTCAATTCTTCCGCTTTCTAATGATTTGTTTGTCATTTGAATTCAATTTTCAATAAGATTGACATAGATAGTGTCAATTTATCTATATCATCCACAATAATGGCCCAAAAAACCGCGAAAAAAAAAATCTGAAATGGGTTTCAAAGTTGCTGAAGATATGAATAGTGTCTGTATTAGAATTTAAAGTACGGGTTTGATAATTCATATACTGTACGCAAGGGCGTAGAGGGATTATTGTGTTAATTATTATCAAGTATTTATAACACATTTTATAAATTATTTACTTTAAAATAAGAATAAATTATACTTAAATTCCTGAAGAGAAAATATAACAACGTGAAGGAAAAATGATCAATAACGTAATATGATTAAAGTTCCAGAAAACGAATGAAATGAGCTTTCCAAAAGATACGAATGTTTAATTATGTGTTCTTCCAACTAGTTTTTAACACAACTTTATACAATTCGCTTATTTATTAGCTATTTTTCCGCGAAATATGAAGTAAAGAATTAGAAACGACCCAGTACCTTATTAAGGTCCAATCACATACAATTAAGGGTAGTATCTGCGCTAATTTTGTGTATTTACATACATATTTTGTAAGAATCTGCTGATGTTGAATTATGCATAATTAAGCAGGATTGTATTATGGTTCACTTTCTAGAGATTGCTCAAATAAAATAAATGAATTGGCCATTAAATGAGGAAAACTTTAAATCATAGCCTACTTTATTTTAGAAGCAAGAAAAATGTAAAAATATATTTTCCATCCGAGCTACTACCATCTGAAACTACAATGTTTAATAAGAATAGTTGAACTTTGGTACAAAGTACTAATTTTATGAATTTACTCGATTTGTAATTGGTGGTTATTGAAAAATGCATAATTAAACAGGATTGTATTATGGTTCACTTTCTAAAAAAGCATTGTCTGTTAAAATGTTAAGATTTTCCAATAGAATTGTATAAATCAATTTTGATTTCTCTAACAAAATTCAATATTTCAAGTTTGCAGTTATTTTCGAGAAAGGTCGCTGTTCTTCTGGATTCTGACAACAATAACATCACAGAATTGTCGTTTTTGTGGAGCTCCACTAGTTCAAGATTTGGGTCGTTCTTGTAAATAAACAAACCCCATTTTAAGCTATTAAACGTTGATCACCTATTTTTAATATTAGTTAGTCATTCAGTCCGCTATTTTTGAATAAATTTGAATTGAATGAAATTTAAATTTCTTTATTGAATATTTCGTTGTTTCCATTAAAAATAAATTATGAAATGGATGGCTTGGCTGGACAACTTGTCAAAAACGAAAACTCATGAGAAATCCAAATCCAGTTTCATGAGGTTAAGACTACCCCCAGCTCCTGACAGGAATGAAGAATGAAAAATTTTTTAAAAAATACATAATAAAGTGAATACCTAAGACTTAAACTAAAGAGAGTTAAAGAATAATTCTTTAACTAATGAAACTTACCAAATTAATGCTTATATCATAAATCTTATTAAACAACTGCATTTGTGAAAAGACCGCTAATTGAGGTTATGATTAATCCTCTAACAGACGGACGTTAATTATTAAGGCATCGCACACTTGTCAGTTTTGGTTCAAAAAGCGATCATGAGTTATAAAATCAACTTCGCCCACAAAAAAATGCAATGAGTGAATATTGAGCACCAATAACCTCTGCTTCCAAATATTTTTTCAAAATTATCATAAACTAGTTTTTTATGTATAAAATAAATTAATTGAAATAAATAAATTGAAAGTCGTGTTTTAAAAATGTCAAATTCAGCTATACAAAAAGTGAATAATCACATTTACTAGCAAATAACACTGAATAAAACATATTTAAATGGAAAATTCCTAACACATTTGCGCGCGCTGTGTGACTACTCATTGAAATCGAATTGAGCTGAATTGCATTAAATTAACAACAAAAGCGAAGAAGGGAATGCAATTGAGGAAGAATTTACAATGAAATGCTATAATTTGAATAATTTTATTCAAAATTCTAATTCTGGAAGTGTTTTTTTTTTAAAAAGTCTTTAATGAAGCGTTAAAATAGTTTAGAATAATAGGAACATAACTCATGTATTTTTCACCTCACAATTGCCAATAGGTCCATAGTGCAACATCTTTTTTTTTCAATCAAAGAGCAGCACACTATGAAATAGAAAACGCGATGAGTGTGAGTGAAAACAAAAGCGCTTAAATACCAGTTTTTGATTTGCTGCAATAATATTGATGTTTAAATCTGTTGGTTGAAAATCTTATCTAAGAGATTTGGTTTGATGATCTAGTTGTTAGCACCATGGACTCTGAATCCAAATATCCGAGTTTGAATCTCCGGACCTGAGAATTATTTTTTATTAATTTTTAAAATGTCGTAAGAATAGTTTTAAATAAAATAAATGTTTTTTTTTTGTTTAAATAAATAAAACGTTTGTTATAAATTATATTATTTTTTATATTTTTTATATTTTTAGACAATTCTGTTGAAAAATGTTTACATTTTAATAGCCAATGCTTCCTCTATAATTGTTTCATAAACGTACAGTATTGAATAAAGTATAATTCAATAACTGCAGGTAATTACAAATCGTGTAAATACACAAGAAGAGTACTTTGTACCAAAATTCAACTACTAAAAAATATAATTTTTAACCGTAGATTCGAATGAAAATATATTTTGACGTGTTCCATACCTCCACAATAAAGTAGACTATGATTTATTAATCAATTTTAATTTCTCACATCAAATGATAACAAGTAAAGTTTTTCTTAAATGTTAGTTCTAGCTTCCAAATATCAGGTTACAATACATTGTGCTCTATGTTCGTGTTGTATCGAAAATTTTAGACCAAAAGTTCTATTCGCTTGACAAATACTTCCCTTAATTGGATGTGTTTAGACCTTAATTTAGTGCTCGGTTGTCTAATAGCTAATAAATATGTGAATTGTATAAAATCTTGTAAAAAAGTGATTGGAAAAACACATTAATAAACACTCATTCACTAAAAATTAATTTCATTCGTTTTTTAGAACTCCAATCGAATTTAATTATGGTTCATTTTTCCAACACGTGTTTAAATAAGTATTACTCGATTAGTTATTTACATCTATTTATGGAAATATGTAATGCCTAATAAAAATATATTTTTGAACATACTAAAAAAAAATTTAAATTAGTTTTTGCAGTCTCGTATCGAAATATACGCTTTTCGATATCCATTTGAGTTTCGTAATGTTTCGCTTTATGGAACTCAGTGGAAATTTTGAATTTTTATTTTACGAGTGAAAAAAAATTTGTCAAAATTATCCAACAAATTGGTTTCAAAGTCAAAATTTGGTCGCTATTGTTGCCCTTTAACTAACAAAATATTGGTCTCGGCTATGCCATAGGACCGTGCTTATATTTCAAATTAATTAATGTTTCCTGTTTAAAAATTTTAATATTTACCGTTTTAACGGCCATCTGCATATAATTTGGGACATTTCGTAAATATCATTAATAAATCTGCTTAACTGCAATGTAAGTAAATTATATTAATAACATTATATTGCTTTAAATAGAAATTTATTTTCCATAATTTAAAGCAAACAAATGTTCTCACTCGCCTTTGGCTCGAATGTTTCCCAATCGTTTCACTTGTTAAAAAACAGTTGACTTTACACCCTTGTAGCACAAATAACTATTTTTTTCACAATTTGAATATTTTATACTTTATTGGCAAAGAAAAAAATAAATAAACAACACTACATCCCCCCGGGATTTGAACTCGTATATCTCAATTAAAATTTCAGAGTGCTGACCATAAAGCTGTAGAACCGTTTTAGTTGAGGAGAATTTTCAACCAAGAGGCTTGAAAACCGGGACTCACTTGGCAATTTTGTGTGCATTTATTTCAACAAAATGTCGTCTTAAAAGGTCATTTGATTTTCAAATTGAAATCGTGTCACAAAATACGATTTAAATAAAATGCTGAAGATTAGTCCCAAATCAAATAATGGCAGTTAATAGATTTTCTATTAAATTTTCTTTAAATTTGAGTTTTAATTTAAAACTATTGATTTGTATAAAAATAATTCTCATGTTTTCGTCTTCCGGGCGACGTCTTATTAATCTCGCTGATTTTGGTTATTCACTTAACAAAAAGTCAACAATGTTATTCATATGATTCATAATGAACGTGTCCAATAACTTGAAATAAATGTCTCAAATTTAAAAAAATTAAAAAGATAATAATAAAACAAAAAAAAAAACAAAAAAAAGTCCTCGGTCACCACTAGGACTTGCACCTAGATTACTCCGGCCACAGCGAAGGGTCCTTCTATTAGACGATGGCGACAACTCGAGGTTGTTGAAAACGCTGCGAAACTCGAATATATATTCTATTGTGAGTCATTAATTTGCATATCATTTTAATTCCATTAAATACAATACTTTCATACAAACTACGACAAAAATTGTTTAGCTTCAGTGTGAACAATTTAAAATTAACACAGTTATCTCTCATAAATTAAAATGCACATTAAAGCAGGGGTTCCCAAACTTTTTCAGCTCGCAGCGCCCTTACAAAAAAGGTACCAACCAAAATAAAAATAAAGCAAATAATATTATATGTACATCAGCCACATGAAATTGAGTTATAAAAGATAAAATTGTTTGAAAAATTTTGGTACTAAGTAAAATCAATGTTTTATGACCTGAGTCGCAAGAGAGTTTAATGAGAATGTGTTCATCTTGTGCTGTGAATCCTGATGAAACTTGTGTCTAGAAAGAATCTAGGATCCTCGCCATTTTTCGACATCAACAGTGCGAAGTA
>JXOV01011443.1:0-14086 GCA_001014945.1 Clogmia albipunctata
GTATTCAACTTCTTGCAACGGAGTGTATCTTTCATCGTGCCAAATAGCTTAGCGTTTGGATTGCTACAATTGGAGATATTAATTAAAAAATAGATCATTGATACTTGTTGTAAAAGGATGAAATGGATTGTATATTATGTTGTTAATATATTTGATTTTCTTGACGAAATAAAAATGGTGATAATAAGTAATAATATGAGCAAATTCCAAATAATTTGAATCATGAATTTCAATTTGAAAAATCATATTTCAATTTTTAATGTATCAAAAATGGGAATCCACTTTTTTATTCTAAACTTCAACTGTTTCTATTCCAGTCGTGTTCATATTTCGGAAAAGACTCACGGTTTTCTGAATGGAGAATTTGAAGTGGAACCAGCGTATGGCGAGCGACGCGAGGAAGCTCTCCGGATTGCCGGACTGAAGACCTACTTCATCACCAAAGTCATTAAACCGGTAATTTTATATTCATATTCTATACCTTTTCTAGGGTTATGAATTAATTTGCAAATTTCCCTGCAATTATGGGTGTTGAAATTGGGAAAGTAATTTAGACTTACATATTTATTACCCAAAATTTTCCCCTTCGAAATTTGTGGTTATTTTGTTTAAAGAAGTACTTTTTTGGAATCCAGTTTTCAAAAGTTAGTGACGATTTTAACATTGAAATCACATTCTCCAATGCATTTTATTTTTAACAATAATTTTTGATTGTTAAACTTTATTCTTAAATATAGAAATTAGTGTAAAGTAGATTTGTAATTTTCTCACTTTTTCTTGATCTGAGTGTCTTCATATAGTTATTTGGTATGCATTTATGTTTATTAGCAGCTTTACATAATAATCATATAATCAATGTAAATAAGGATGAGGATTTTTCTCATTTACAACTTGATTAGAAGAATAACATGATATTCATGTTTTATGTAATGATAAATACTAGACACTTCAAAGGAATTAGATTTATCTGTTTTTACGACTTTTTGCATAGAAACTGTTAATGATGTCTTACAGCGAATTAATACGCTTATCAATAGTATGGGGTCATAAATACGATGTCTCAATGTAAATTACATTTTGTAAACATCCCTTGTTCGAACGGCAGAAAATACAAAGTGAAAGAACGGACGACATAATAAATGGCAGAACATAAAAACAATATTAATTAGCAAGGTTTAGACGTGTCGGGCTGCGGTGGAGAGTACAAAAGCGAGAAAAGGAAACAAGTCAAGTCACACATCGTCATTGGGCTGTATAAAACCGGGGATGTATTCGTGAGTACTCGTTTAATTGCTGACGTCCCATGAAAGGACGTGAAAGGTGGTTGATCTTACTCTAAAGAGCATCGACTATGGTTGACAAACGGGCTTTAAAATGCAGCTTTAAAATGGTTAAAGTTTTACTAAGGACAATAAAAATCTTGGGTAATTTTATAAATTTTAATTTTCGAAAATAAGAAAATAGTATAAAATACTTGATTTATTCCTATCAACGATATTATATTTAATACTGGAAAGTGAAATAAGAAATTTACATTATCAAGGAAAGTTAGATTTCTATTTTGAGATAATTCTTTCATATCCTATTTTCATTTTGGAAAAGTCAACAAAATACAATAAGCATCGTATTGAAGTGAAAATCTTAATGGTAAAAGAATTTTTTTCAAAGCATTTCAAAGACAAGTCCTATTGATATATAAATACGAGTAATGAATGTAGGATTGGTAGTATGATGTTGAGAATCCTTGAGCGCAGCGAGAATAAATTGAATAAGCTTAGTGGGAACGACGAAAACTGAAGTGTTCAAAAAGATCGATCCTATATTTTTATCAAATAAACACGAAATTAACTGCTAAATAATAATATTTCCCACAACATTCTGGTATGGAACTAAGGGTAGTCTTAACCTTAACCATCGGGTGTTAGACTTTCCATGACAATATGTGTTCAGTGTATTAGTAGTCAATTAATAGAACCCAAACCAGTTGTAAACGGATCCAGTCAATCCGCCCATTTCATTTATTTGTTTGCGCCGTTACTTATTTATAATTCGCTATGAATGTTATTTCGCAATGTTATTGATATACACAAATGGGGAAACTTTTTTCGCGTTGAAAAAATGTCCACCCAGGATTTGATCCCATGACTTCGAGGAGGCAGTCAAGGGTACTAGCTCCAGACCACACAATCGGAATTAACTGATGAAACTTATTTAAATCACCATATCCCGCTTTCATGTCTACATGAATAAGGTAATAGTAACGATGTTCAATAAAGTATCAACGGAGATGTGGTAGGCAGCCCTATGCCCCTTCTCGAATGTCACCCTAATTTTCCTTGCCTAACACTATTTCTGGCAATAATTAAATTGTTGCTTTCGATAGAAGATTACAATATAATGAGATCTTCATACGACCTTGAGAAAGATTAGAATGGGGGGATGAAAGTGTTTATTAGACCCACCTTTTAGCACTACATAATAGGACAGTATAGGTTTAGCCACTTTGGAAAAGATTGTGGTTAGTTATGTGTACAGTTAGTTTAAGATATCTGCCAATTTCGGACTATACAAATCATATTAAAATGTTATTAGGTTTTTCTTCCTGCACTGATAGCTCTTCCTTGAAATTGGAATATAGGCTATACAATATTAAAGATATAAAATGTAAATAAAGGACATACGGGTTACATTGGAATTTCTAAATACTCCATATTAAATGGCAAGTTGGTTTAGGGAAGTGAAAGAGGCTTAGTATAACAAAGATCATTTAAATGAACCAATTATTATATTTGTAGTTTTTATATTACATTAAGCACTCCATTTCATCTTTACTTCTTTTGGGCCATTATTTTAAAATGCGTTTTTGACTGGGAATTTCATAATCCAATTGAAAATCAATCTTAGTAACCAACTTCTTTCATTTACAGAATCGATCATTTGTACATATTTGTTTACAACAAAATGTTGTCCTCAATGGCCAGTCGGTTTTCAAATTGATATCTTATCCTTGAAATTGATCCTGAAGATCAATAAAATAGGAGTTAACAGATTTTCTAGTGAAACTTCTTTAAATTAAGGGATTAAAAAAGATTATGATATTTTACGGTGAAACAATAATGGAATTTTGTGAAATGCACAGATAATGAAGTGAAGATTTTTTTCTTTTTTATATGAATAATTTCATTCATGATATTTTGTATTATTTAGAAATGAATATTTCGTTTTCTAAAATCATACAGATTTCTAAAAGTACCGCTATTTTCCTTATATGTATAAGTATAACGAAAACTTAAAATTATCCAAATCGTACTGTCAACCCTAGTTCCAACTGAAGGAGGGACTGGGGAAACCGTTGATGTTTGTGGTAATTAAGTGTGTGATGTGGAGCCTTTGTTGAGGCATGACTCTATCGAGCGCCGTCATCCTCAGAATAGACTAGGAATTTGTTTAAAGAGTAATAAGAAAAAAATGGGTAGAAAAAGTAGAAGAAAAGCCTGGAATTGGAAGAAATATCGATTTCGGTGAATTTATTTTAAGCCGCCTTAAAACGTCAGAAATTCCTGCACGACATTACCACGTTCAGTATTCATTAAAGTCAGCGCGCCCCGTTTTTGCTGAATGGAGGAGAAACCATTACCAGACACGGGCACGTTGCTGATGTGACAACTGGGAAGAAGCACAAGTTGTTAGAGGAGTGGAAGAAGAACAAGAACCAGAGACACAAGCAGCACAAAAGAGAATAAAAAGAGATTCGAAAGTTCGACGTGAGAAAATGACTGGAAGGAAGAATTCCTTTCTAGTTAATAAATTTGCCACACGAATTCGCCCTAATAAAAGTGCCAGCTTTAATGTTCTCCATAATAATTCAGGAAAATTAAGGGTTGACGCTAGTGGTGGCGGTGGTGGTGGTGTGTGTTCCTTTCAAGTGCCACTGATGAGACTGAATCTGGACGTCGGCTGCGGGGTCGTCAACATAAAAGACGTTGACGCTCGACAGCTATGGCACGATTATGCTCAGAAAGAGGGTCACGGAAAAGCAGTAACTTAATCCTCATCCGAGTCCGTAATTATTAACAGGGATTTTGGAACGAAGAGCAGTGTTCTTTCACTGAAAATCCCGAACGGTAATTTAAATTAGTTCCAGTGTGATTTCGGTATGGAACCCAAGATGAAGTGGGTTAAGAGGGTTAATTAATGTAATTGTTGGAAATCATAATTAAGTTGCAGTTTTAGTATTTTTTAATTAGTGCCGGGGTTTTAAAATGCACTGTGCAGAAAAGTCTTAATTAAAGTTATGATAGTAGGAAAGGAATTTTATTAATTGTTTGCTTTTTATATCCTTTTTAGTATATTTAATAGTTTATTTTTTTAATATAGCCAGTTTTGCTTATAAAAATATTTTATTTTAAAAATGTTGAAAATTTACTTTAATTGATGGATAAGATTCATTAAAAGGATTAATTATGGACACAATATTATACAATAAGCGTCAATATACGTTTTTATTATCCAGTTTTAGTATTTAGGGCGAACGTCGTAAATAAAATTTAATTTAAGATCTAAAGCAGGTGGCCGGGTTTTCCATAGGTTAAGCTTTAAAAGTTATAATTTTAACATCTGTGCTTAATTAAATCATTAATATATTGGTAGGTTGGGCACAGTACCCGCTCTGGGATTTCATAATTGTAACGATGTACGATAACGTATCACCGGAGTTATGGTAAACAGCCATACGCTCCTCCTCGTATATACTCGTAGCTCTCCCTGCCTATCACAATTAGTGGCTTACTCTAACTTGCTGCTAGGGATAAAGTACATATTTTAATATGGTGATTCATTTGAGAAGGATTAGGATAGAAGAGAAAAGAATAAAAGTGTTTATTAGAACAGCCATACAGCACCACACACTAGGACAGTAAAGGTCTGTACACATTAAAGGATAGATTCCGTTTTAGTTACATGGACAGTTAGTATAATATATAAATAAACTATTTATAATATACAATTTTTCAAAATGTACTTTTTTCACTAAAAACATAAAAAAAACTTTTTTTACTGTTTTTAAAGACATGATATTTCATATTTAATATTGATTTCCCGCTCTCTCCTACTATGGTATATTCAATATATTATTTTCTCGCTCGCTCCAAAGAGCTAGACCAAACCCATAGGATTTATTCGAATGAATTTTTATTTTTTTTATCTGCTTCTGTGTCCTAGCGGTTAGACATCCTCTTCGAGGTCGTGGGATCAGATATTTTTCTAGCGCGAAAAAGTTTCCATTTGTGTATATCAATAACATTGCGAAATAATATCCATAGCGAACTATAAAATAAAGTAATGACGCATACAAATAAATAAAATGGGCGAATTAACTGGATCCGTTTACAACCGGTCTAGGTGCTATTAACTGACTACAAATACACTGAAAAATAAACAGTCATGTCTAACACCCGTTGGTTGAGGTTGAGACTACTCCTAATTCCGTCGTGAATGTCGTGGGAATAGTTTATTTATTTATGAATTTTTTTTGTCATCATAGTTCCAAAGCAGACAACAAATTTCTTGCAGCCGTGGTTAATTCTAAGACTGTTTATGTAGTCCTAGCTCGTTCTTTCTACAGCCATCGAAGTCAAAGATGTTAGAAGACAGTCCACAACTATCCCATCGGTTCTCCCAAGTAATAATCGGGTTGAACTCCAACTCTTCTAGTGCTTTAGCCAGTTATAAGAACGGGTGGTGTGATTTCAGTCTATTCCTTATTTGATTTTTCAAATCAATGTGCAAGTGTAATTAAATAAATATTATTATTGTTTAACTATAAACCAAACCAGTGATCTTTTTATTCAATGAGCTAATTGTGATTATTTCCATACAGTAAACTCACATTTATCGATTTATTTATCTATTTAAACAAAATATTGGGTAATCCACAATACTCTGGTTAAAATGGATTAAATACGAATAATCGTTAAGTAAATTACAAATTTAAGCCAAATTTTGGAAAATCGTCAGTAAATCCTTCTTACTTTGGAACAGAAGACGGTTATAAAATTGAACTATTCCGTATATTTAGTTCCAATTATTTGTGAGCTGTTTTGACACAAAGATTTTTCACCGAAAAATTCTGACTTACTCCATTCAATTTTCAATCATCTGATTATCAAAAACAGAAAAAATCCATAAAAGATGGTTTGCAACTTCTATTTCAAGAATTTCTAATAAATTTATATCCAATTTTTATTTGTAATTTGAATAATTTTTAGTGGTTAAATTGAAGAAAAAAACTGTATATTTATAATGTCTGAACTTTTTTTTCTTACGTCGTGCAAACAAACTTTTACTTATATTAATAATAAAAACTGTTATTCACACTCTCGTAATCTATGAATGGATATGTCTCAATATCAAAATTCAGGCTTCGTTTTGATTGATAAATTGCATTTGGCAAAATAAACTTGATTTTTGGTGTGTTGAAGGCGCCTTAATGTGAAATATCCGACACGAAATTCTTTGTTGTCTTTTTTGAAAAGATAAAAAGGAGGAAACGTGTCGTCCAATAGTGGGCCGTGTCCACATTTTCGTCCTTTGTATTTTTAGTTGGTTCCGTGAGGCATGAGGAAGTGACCCCTTGCCGGTTTATTGAAATTCGATAATGGCTTGTTAGAAAGGCTCCTCGCCTGCTTCCCATGTCCGGGCGACACAGACATTGTTTGATTTGTATTAGAAATGTTTATTTTTAGTCCTGAAAACATGTTCCGTTTGTTGTTATATACGTATGTGCTCCTATGTATATAGGGTGCGTGTAGGATACTCGCACTGGGGTTTGTTTACCCAGAGATTGGCAACGTTCATTTTTGGCTGGGAATGCTACATCTGCCGTTGTAATTATGAAATTTAACAGCCATCTTTCGCAAACAGATTGAATGTTAGAGTTGCCATTCATGTTTTCCGTCAAAATATGATTTTGAATGACATTTTTGTATGTATGCTTTATGTGTTTGTCATTTAGATTGTCGAGAGCTATTTCCAGAGATGCCAGCAGCCTCATCTGTTTTGTTTATAAATATTTTTCCGAGAAGCTTTTCCCTTAAGTATTAATTCAAAAAATTATTAAACAATTATTTAATGATTTTTATTTCTAACAAAAATATTTAAATGTTACGTATGTAACATCTGTGGATGAATTCTTCTTGCTTAAAAGAAAATTCTTCAATATTAGTTTTTAAAATAAGAATTCAATGTGAATTATTATATTGAAAGATATTAAACGCGCGCCATCTAGAAGGGCAGCAAGCTAAATTCATACAAAAAAGAACAGCTCGCCTTGTTTGAAACTCTCTTTCAAACGCTGTTTTAAACTAACTGCTTTAAATGTATTTTGTCTGGAAATTACGAAATTGACACGTTTGCCACCTAGTAGAATATGTTTGAACTAAGTGAATTAAATTTAAAATGGACATTTTTTCTTTAAAACACGTTTTAAACAGGATCTGGAAAATGTGTCATTAATAAAATAATGGCAGTTATCAGATTTTATAGTAAACCTTCTTAAAATTTTAGTTTTACAAAAATTTCAATTTAAATCCATTTACGACACCACTACTTATGTCTCGGGTACAAATATAATTTTAATATTATTATTTCTTTACGTTGTCTTTCGCCGCGGTTTAGCTCTAATGTTAGTTTATTTTTAAATTCCTTACAAATAAACTATTATAGTTACTTACTAAAATAGTAGTTTAATATGCAAGTTATTAAAATCACGAGCGTGTTACTTGTTTTTAAAAGACCTAAACAATATATTGCTATATATGCTTATCGATCGTGTGTTATATAATACTTTGAGCATTAACATCAAATTTTAAGGAATCTATTATACATTTGAATGTTTTCCGTCTTTATTACGCATTACAACTTTTATTGTTGTTTCTTTTCTATAGTTAGATTATTATCTTTTGTTTGCGAATTATTTTTTATTTAAAAAAAAGAATTTTCCATTGTTTCCTAGCACAAAACGGAATCAGTTAAAAAATTATTAAATAAATTTTTACACAGAGGTATATCTGAAGATATAATTTTTTACTAATGACAAAATAATACCAAATTTTACTAGTGAAAAACAAGTCGACATTACGTTACTTAAAGTAATGACAAAAGCCTACTTGACAAAAAGGGATTGCAAAATAGTTATTTGTGTAAAACAAGTCGTTTTTAAGGAGGAAATGAATGTGAAATACGAGCCGTTAGGCGATTTTATAATCGTTTCCGAGTTAAGAGACGGATTTAAGACCGAACAGGATATAAATTTCTTTTCAGTTTCCTAAAAAATTCACGATAAACTTAATAAAAAAATTAGCCAGTCTCTGTTTGAACGCTTTTCCGGTACTATTTCGTTATAACGGCCTGGATTAAAATTTGTACAGTTTTTTCTTCAAAATTTTTGACTTATAAACAGATGTATTCGTACATTATGACATTCTTTTTGTACTAGTCAAATAAAAATAAAAATTTTTTTAGTGCAATATGAAACTTAAATCTATGTCAAAACGCTAACCTTTCGATTCAAAAGTGCCAACACTCCTTTAATCAGTAGTGGTTTAAAACGTCTTTGATAGAACGAATAGTTGGAAAATAATTCTAATTTTATTCTACTAAAATACAGAAAATAATATTTAGAATTATTAGACAAGAATAAATTTACACATATCTTCCATTCATGGTCAATTCTTTAAAAAAAGCCAATGTTTTTTCAATTTAAAATAATGTATTATTTTATGAAAATTATTTACAAACATATATATCGAGATTGAAAACATTATAATTAAATAAAACTCAAAGCATCAACCTTAACTAATTTGAATGTGTGACATCATCGACTCCGCTGTAATTCAATGTTTTGATTTTGTATGAACTCGAAATGAGGACTAGACACATGTGTATTGTTATCTAGATACTATATTGTACCGAATTTAACACTATTTCTTTAAAATCTCAATACTTTTTTGGCCAAATATGATGAGAGAATTTTTGCGATGTTTTACGCATCTCAGTTGAGAATAATGGACATTCAGCATATAATAGTAAAAGAATATTGTCTTGGGTTGTATTGATGGTATATAACTACTTTACAATTTTGTTGCTATAAAATTAACATTAATTTCCTTGCATACAGCGGAGTCAATGACGTTTCCACTACTACTACCACCACAGATCTGAATAACCTTATTGTTAAGTTAGCGTTGATTTAACTAAAGAAAGCAATGACAATTATTGAATTAACAGTCAATAGTATCACGCCACCTAGAAGGACGCCCGTGTCAATTTCATACAAATTACCCAAGCCGCATATAAAAAAGGATGCCTTTGACTGACTTTTAACCCGGCTTCGTTTTAAATGAGTTTTGTAACTGATTCTTGTAAATCAGTTGGCAGTATTTGAAACTAACAACAAATGACGGATTTAAAGTTAATTGTATTTTAAAAATGATTTTTTTCCTTTAAAATACTGTGCAGACAGGATCCGGAAGATGTGTCATCAATAAAATAATGGCAGTTATCAGATTTTCTAGTAAACCTACCTAAAATATGAGTTTTAACACAATTATTTTAAAATTATCGATCTGTGAAATAGTATTTGTGTAAAAATAAAACAACAATTTCAGTGCCCGTTTAGGCGGTTTATGTCTAAAGTCAATTATAGTTCAAATAATTTCTGAACAAAGAGTTTCTTTCAAATTGAGAATCAAATTATTCATTAGAGTTATTGATTAAAGTAATTTAAATTGTCTAAAAAATAGCTGTATCAGAGTTTTGAGGGTTATTTAATCAGTTTGAATTATATACTTTAAATACACCCTGCAAAGCCTTAATTCATGGCAACCCTAATTTTGTCATATTGCGCTGTTTTCCGCAAAAGATTTTTACATGAAAATTTTAATTGGATCACCTGTTTCCATTCAGTTTGAAGACAACGAGATGAAGAATGGAAATGCGACGCGGCAGGACGGAGTCATCGAACAGGATGGGCCATCCGAGATTTTCAGGGACGAAGACGATTCCAAGGTAAGGCAACACCTTTTACGAGTCTTTGTTTTTTCCATCTTCTGTTGCAATCGACCGACCGACGCTTGTAAGTAATACTTCTATTTTTAGTGCACGAGTCCAATGGATCCGACAGACGAGGAAGCCAATGTAGTGGCGTCAGACAAGCAAAAGGAAAACGACTTTAAGATGCGGCTTAGGAAAGAGCTTGTCAGCAGAGACGGGCATGGGTAAGTAATATTTGAATGAATACAGAAATGTACGATAAAGTCATTTATGTACTCAAAGCAAATGTAAGAGACAAAATGTAATGAAATGACTTAATTTGTATTTTTCTTAGAAATCTAAGACATCACCCGGAGTGGTTTTGATGGAATCATTCATTTTATTTTTTATTTTCTTTTTTTATCTTTGAAATGGAAATGTCGTATGTAATTATGAAATATTATTAATATTAAAAAACAATCTCAAAGAGCTATTGGTGATTAAACGATAAAAAATAAAAGCACGAGTTTAGCGAGCTCATTGAATCACAATTGTGTAAAAGAATTTTTTTTGGAAAATTTAATTTACAGGTGACAAAAATTGGTTTTTAAAATTTAAAATCAAATTTCACCTCTTATATCACCTCATATTTAATTAATTACTTAGTTTTTCCTAACAAAAGTAATAACAATATATTCTAACTATACCTATTCTTCGTTTGTATTACCAACAGTAAAATAATATAGCCTGAAAATTAAGATGTCTTTGAAATAATCTGAAATAGGAATTGGTTTCCTTCCTAGAAGGGAGAAAACAAATTTGCCATGTATGTTGTTATTGTAAAGTTAGGAAACCGAACTTGGAAACTTACGGAAACAGGGCACAATAAGGAACTTGAAGTAATCTCAAACTTAACCAACGGGTTTCAGACTTTTCATGACTCTTTGATTTTCAGTGAATTAGCAGTCAATTAAAAGCACCTAGAATAAACACTATAAGATTAATTAAACCATTACATTTTTTTGTATTTGCTTATATTTTTTTACATTTATTAAAATTGAACACGAAACAGATAGTTTTTTGGAAACTATGTAAAGATTTTAAATAAGCTTTTCGATTTAATTTTATTGAAGTTAAAAATATACATTAAATATGTAGTAAATATCACGTGAGACCTTCTTGATTTACCTGGAAACTCTATTATACTCGCATTTTTACATGTTGGCGTTAATATTATACAAATCTGTGGATTTTATTTTTAAAAAATATGAAAAATTCGAATGGATATTGGGTTATTGAATCTAAACACTATCATTCTTTGATTTTAGACTCTTAGACACAATTTTTGCAATTTCGTATGAGTAGAGCCTTAATTTGTAATCAAGTATGTAAAATTTGCGTTCTTACTTAAATGAAATTATAATTTTGCTACAAGGATTAAAATGAGCCGTTTTAATCATGAAAACGAGTGTGAAACATGAGCTTTTAAGTTTTTGCACTCCCGTATCGAAACATACTCTTTTCGATATCCATTTGAGTTTAATGTTTCACTTTTGGTCCTCAGTGAAAATTTTGAAATTTTATTTCACTAGTAAAAAAAATTCATAAAGTACCCAACATATTTGTCTCAAAGTCAAAATTTAGTCGTTATTGTTGCCCTGAAACTACACAATAAACTGGTCTCGGGCATGCCATAGGACCGTGATTAAGTTCCAAATTAATTAACGTTTCCTATTTCAAAATTTTAAAATTTACGGTTTCAACAGCTATCTGCATATAATTTGGCTATTTTCGTTCGATTTTTGGCACATTACGTAAATATCACAGATAAATCTGCTTAACTGTAATGTAAGTAAATTATATTGCTTTAAATAGAAATTTATTTTCCATGAATTAAAGCAAACAAATGTTCCATGTCACAATAAAGTAGGTATTTGCGTTATGACCAAGTGGTTAAGAGGAATTCAAACCGTTAACAGTAACTTTACAAATCAAAATTTCATGTGAAACATGTCAATTTTTAAATTTTCCTTGTAAAAAATGAAATTTAATGTGAATATGTAAAAATTTCAGCGCTTTTGAGTTGAGTGCAAAAACGCTTTGTCCTGCTCGTTTGTAAAGTCGTGTTTCTTAACTCGGAAACGATGAAACAATCGCCTTCGGCTCGAATGTTTCACACACGTTTCACTCGTTAAAAAATTGTTGACTTTTACCCTTGTAACACAAATATCTATTTCATGATTCCATAGTTAAAAATAATTTTTTACAATTTCCTTAAAACCACACAAATATTTCCGTTATATCAGACTTTATTTGGCCGGATGTCAGTCTCCATATAACAGTTATAATGGCCTGAATTTAAAAATGTGTAATTTATAGTTCAAAACGGGACCAGAATTTTCATATTGAGATAAATTTGTTCGTAGATTATGACGATCTTTTGTCACCTGTGAAAAAAAATCAAAATATTAGTGCGATAAAGTGGCATATTATGAAAGTCAAATCTAGTTTGAACCTTTCGATATGAAAGTTCAAAAATTTATTGTGTCGAGATATCATAGGATGCCACAAGTAGCTCACAATGAAATTAAGACTATCAAAAACAGCGCTCATTTTGCAAAGTGGGTATAATAGTATAACTAATCAAATAAATTTTTCGGGTAATATTTTCTGACATAGCGGGTGAGGCTATTACGCGAGGTGCCGTTAGACCGATTTGTTGTTATATGACTACTATTTAAATTTTATTTCAATTAAAGGTATAAATATTTGCCTAATATTTAATTGTTTTTTTGCTTACATTTATTTCTCAGGGAATTATCGAAAGACACCAATATATTCTTAACTTTTCGCAACAAGGAGCACGAAGCGGCTTATGCAGCTCATCGAGAACCGCTCGCCTCCATCCCCCTGATCGCGTCCCTCTTTGTACAAATAGTCGGTGGCATTTACTCGGTTTTTGTTCTTCCACAGTAAGTGAATTTGTTGTGTGTGCCAATTTATCAACGTCCTCCGATGTGGAAGCGGCGAATTGATTTGTGCCATTCTCGCCATTTTTCGTTACAATTTCTTTTTTCTCCTCTTTCTTTTTTTCGCACACAGGACGACCTGCCATATTATTATCGTGTTGGCGCCACTATTGTTCCTCGCTCTAATTGTGTTCGTCTCCGTCGCAGAGAGCTTTCCAACGGTAAGCCTTAATTATTGTATGGTTCTATTTCCGTAATTATTCTAGCCCGTTAATTGGCTGTCTCGTGTTTTATCAACAACAACAACGCACGCACATACACACACAGAGCAGTGCCTTTTCGTCTTCACTTCCGTCTGTCTTGGGTAATCAATTCCCATCCATCCTTCCTTCTTCCANTATGGTTCTATTTCCGTAATTATTCTAGCCCGTTAATTGGCTGTCTCGTGTTTTATCAACAACAACAACGCACGCACATACACACACAGAGCAGTGCCTTTTCGTCTTCACTTCCGTCTGTCTTGGGTAATCAATTCCCATCCATCCTTCCTTCTTCCAACCTCCGGAAAAGATGTTTATGTTTAATAATTAAGAGGAAGAGAGAGAGGGTCGCTTTAAATTTAATTACTTACCATTTCGATCGATTTCCTTAGTTTTTAAATAATATTGTTTGAGAAATGGAAATCTATTTCAATGATGCGTGGATTTAGCCAAGGTTGTATTAATCTCATCTAATACCAATGAATGATGGTTCCTATACATTAGATTGTGCATGGCGATAGTAAGCGTCAAAAAGCAAATAAGGAAAGATTAATAGTTGGAAGCGTTCAAGAAAATTCTATATTAACAGGTGTATTTATTACAATTTTTATATACTATAAGGTAAAAGTAACTAAATATAAACAAAAAAACAGTAAAATTTCAATGTTTAAATAGTTGTACTGGGTCTAAAGATTATAGAAGATGGATCATCATTTCTTAGTCTAATTCTACCATTTTGGGACTGAAGTGCAATTGTTTGTTTTCCAAATGGACTCGTTTTATTCGGTAATACTATAATTTATTTATTTATTTATTTATTAATGTTTA
>JXOV01011457.1:1984-16183 GCA_001014945.1 Clogmia albipunctata
AAACTTCTGAGGGTCCTGACACCAAGACGCATGGACTGTATACGGTCAAATTTTGGCAGGATAGCCAAAGCCATAGGGTACAAGATAGCTTAGACAGATGCGAGCAAAACAGTCAAAATCCAGAAACACCCCCTATGCCATTTTGTCCATGTATGCCATTTTGTACATATTTCCCCTAACACTTATTTGTACAACAAGGTCGATAAGGCATTGTTAAATACAAGTACTAGGATACTTAAAAGTCATGAGCTATGCAAATGATTTATATTTTTATACAATTCTATTGAAAAATGTTAACATTTTTTAAGCCAATTATTCCTCTTTAAATTTATATTATGACACTCAAATTTGCTCTGTTAAAGTTGTTATTATAGCACAAGTGATTTAATGAATTCTATAAGGCACTCGCTCGTGGCTTAAAACAACCCTTGTGTTTAATAATGCCGTATAATTTAATACCCGCAGACAATTACAAATCGTGTAAATCCACAAGATAAGTACTTTAGACAAAAATTCAACTACTAAAAGTTATAATTTTTTATCTTTAGTAGCTTAGAATGAAAATATATTTTGACGGTTTTCATGCGTCTACAATAAAGTAGAAAATGATTTATTAATCATTTTAAATTTTCACATAAAATGACAACAAGTAAAATTTTTCTTAAATGTTCTGGTTTCTAAATGTGGTTTAAATGATGAGTACTATCATAGGTATATTAGTGACAAAGTGTATGGTACTCTATTTCCTAGATATATAAAAAAATTTAAACCAAAAGTTCTATTCGCTTGACATTTATTATAATTTAAAAAAAAAATATATTTTTTAATTATTGCTCCAAGCATGCTTTATTTATGAAACATAATTTGTCATTAGAATGAGATGGATTTATAAAAAGTTTCTTATAATTTTATGAAAAGAATTTACAGGTATGATGTAAATGGACAGAAATTATATATATATATTTTTACAAGCCACAAATATTATTACACATATCAAGAGTGTTAAATTGAAATTTTGTTAAAACTCAAATTTACAGAAGGTTAACGATAAAATCTGATAACTACTATTACTTTATTGAAGACCCATCTTAAGCATCTTGTTTCAATCATTTTGTAAGGATAAAATTTAAATTTGGAAATCAAATGACCTTTTAAAACGACATTTTGTTGAAAACAATTTGTACAAACTGTTAATTCTATGAATGAAACAAGTTGGTTACTAAGATTAATTTATAATTGGACTATAAAATTTGCATAAAATTACCAGTCACAAACACATTTAAAAATAATGGACGATGGGAAGAAAAGTTTAAAAGGGATTTTAATTGATTTGTATGAAAATTTGCCTTGTTTCAACTTCTGTTTAGCACAATTGTTTCGACTTTTTGTTTGAGGACTACATTCCAAATGGAGTTTAATTAATTGTTTTAACCCTTAAATGCCCAGGCGGGCCTTTAGGCACGCTAACTTTGAGTGATAATATATAAAAATCTAGGCATAAATAAATCACATACTAGTATTTTGTTTACTATTTTTTAAATTTAAAAACATTATTTTAAATCCACCAAAACTCATTTTATCGATCCAGTCGGTTACTTATACAACACTGTCGATAAGATTGCTTATCGACTGTGTTTCATACAAGATTTTATACATGTTGAAATAAATTAACACGAAATCTAAAAAGAAAATTGTCGTGATTTTAACTCAAAATTTTGAAATTAATTTCTGTCACACACTTTCGGAATGTAGAGAAAAACCTATATCTTCTCAACCGCTCTTGCACGTAGTTCAAGTAAACCATACACACCGAAACTTTATATGAATTTGATCGATTTGAACGTTCACGGGGACTGCGCTCTTATACGTATAATAAAGAACAACCACTAGAGCTACAAATATGACTTTGACTGAAGAAATATTAGTGTGGTAATATCAATTTTGTGTAATTCCGTATCGAAAAGTATCCTATTTTTAACGCAAATTGGTTCTGTAACGGTTTACTTCATAGCACGCGTGCAGTCACCAATGAAATGAAATTACATATTGTTGTCAAAACCATTTTGTTGGGAGTATTCCTATCTCACTTTAATGAACTTTATCGACCTATAATTTAAAATTTTAACATTTATAAAAAACGTTTTTATTAGTAATTATCCATTAACTGGTATTTTTCCCGAATTACACAAAATAGCGATCAATACACATGAAATAGGTTATTAGAGCACACATTTACCTATTTTAACTAGCGCAGCGAGTAAATTCGTGTTGTAATAATCTTTATTTCACCACTACTACTACATTTATACTACTATCAGTTTTATGTGTGATAAAAAATGAAATGTCTATATCGTGGTTAATTAATTGTTCACAAAATTTACCACGTATTAAACTCATAAAAGTTGATGTCGCATTTTCAATAGAAGAACAAAAAATAATAAAAAAAAATGGCTTCATTTCACCTACCTTATTAAGCCACGGCAGAATACAGGAGACGTGGAATTCGTGGCTGCAGGGAAGTATTTTAAATTTGTTCAGTTCGTTATTTTCCTCGTTCGGCTTCAGACAGATGGTGCAGGCCTCATCTTGCGCTGATGGAATCTTCTCCTCGAGATTCCGCACCAAATTTTTCGAAGCCGGTGGCGGTAAATCGTCCATCAAATCCTCTCGAATCATCCCACTGGCCAGGAGTTCGCGAATTATTAGCATATCCTGATGCCTCTGCGTCTGGTCCTCTGGAATCGGCTGCCACCCCATTTCATCGAAGTAATCCGCCATTGGGGCCCTGCAACAAATTCAAACAACACCACAATTGCCGATGAAATGCAAATCAAACACATGGTTTACGGTTGATTACCCAATAACAATCGTTTGGGGTTCAATTTATTCTCTCTTTTTTGTGTTTTGTATAAATCAAAAACAGAAATATTTTTAAAAATCGCCGCTTTCACTCATTAGTTACATTTACGTGGTTCGCCGATTCTTTTTTGTGGGTGTGTGTTTTGTGTAGGGATATAGGAGCTTTAATTTGTATTTGTGGTACAAAAACAACAACAGCTACAACATCTCCCCTCTCCTCTGATAGACAAACAGCCCAAAGGCTTGGATTTTATTTTAAAATACTCTCCCCTTGTTCCAATAAAATAAAAACATTTCTAGATCTACAATCGATTTTCTTAATTTCGTTTCAATTTTTTTTTATTATTCTTTTATAAAATATAAAAATAGGGCTAACAATTTGCGGCTAATAGAGTCGCACTTGTGATATTATATTAAATAATAATAAATAAGAAAAATCTCCTTCCAATGGTGTACAACAGAGGTATTTAACCGCTTTCGACTCCAATTTAGAGCATTTTTTCTGATGGGGCAGGGAGCTGTTTTGTTCTAGAAACTCGTAGCCTATTGCAAGCCTTACACTTTTACTACTTCCTTTTAGCACTTAGATACTAACGCTTCTCGATTTTCTTTTTTAGTTAAGGTCACTCTAAGATATATATTTATATAATTATAATACAGTCCTGGATTTTGTTATTGGAAAAGACTAGGGTAAATTATTATTTTACAGGATTTCGGATGTAGCAGTCATTTCGTAATATTTATAATTTAAAAACAGAAACCAAAAAATCAAACTGATATTTAACATAACCTAAGAGGATTTAAAGTTAGAGGAAGGTTCTCTTATTTGGCCTTTAAATTACCGTTCTACTTTGTAATTTGTTTAGCAATTTTTTGTAATTATGGTAAAACGATTCAATATAGTTTAATTGACTTTCTCTAAAATAGGGCTAGAAGCAAAGGTCACATTGTCCTAAGATTGTCAGAGATGAACTGGTTTTGAATACCGTACACTTCCAACTATATGATCGTTTTATGTGAAACATAACCTCAATTCTACCAAAACGCGAACCTAATAAATATCGATATTCCTCGGAACATCTATTAATAATAAAACTAAAACAAATCTGCCTGCAGATGGACTTTGATTCTGTTTTCTTCTTCTCTGCTCTTCTCACTACCTCTCTCTCTTTTTCCCTAATCTGTGACCGAAATCTGCGCGTAACCGATTAACGATTTCTCATCAGGCACCTCGCCGGCTCCGTAGCCAGAATTCAGTTGGAACGTGACCGTCTTGAACGACTTCCTATTGTCTATCAGCTTTTGCAGATTGCCGGATATCACAACAATATCACGACTATCGACCAGGCCCGCGCTCACCAGCTCCGTAGCTATGCCCTCAGCAGAGTCCTTGCCCACTGCAAACTCAAACCGAATATCGTTTAGATCTCGAGTTGCGTTTCGCATTCGAAGCACCAGATTCACTGGCGGAAAGTCGTCCAAAGTATTGGTGACCGTGTTCGTTATGTCGCTGGCCTCCGAAGCCGACACTCCGGCATCTTCCTCATCTGAGGAGTCCACCAGCTCTAACCGGTTCATAGGCCTGTTCTCGTCTTCGCTGTCCGAGTTCCTGTGACACTTCGCTGTGATGCCATTGTCTTCTTCGTCGCTGCTCCACACCCACTCACCTTCTTGGGTCTTGTGCAGCCTTCCCGAAGTTCCCGGTTGTCTTTTCGATGCCTTGTGCACCCTAGTCTCCATCGAAGGGCCATTGGCCAGGAGCGTTTGGGTGAGGTACTTTCGATCCTTGGCCTTTTTGAAGAAGGGATGCTTCAAGAGCTCACTCGCTGTAGGACGCTTAGAAGGTTCCTTTTGTAGACACTCTACAATCATCTTTCGGAAAGTCTTTCCGTAAGCCTTGTATTGGTCCTTTTCGTCGGCTCCGGTGTCCAATGTCGGGGGATCGTTCTGTAGGGTCAGCATCAAGACCTTCATGGGGGGATATTTATGATAGGGAGCCGTTCCCGTTGCCATTTCAATGGCTGTGATGCCGAACGACCAAATATCCGCCTTGAAGTCATACCCATGATCCTGTTCCATTACTTCGGGCGCCATCCAACACGGGGTGCCCACAAAGGTGTGCCTAACTTTCTGTCGGGATATATCCCTACCCGTGGCCAACCACGCTGAAACACCAAAGTCCGCTATCTGTACCGTTCCATCATCCCCGAGCAGGATATTTCCCGCCTTAATATCCCGATGGATTTGCCCATTACTATGAAAGTACTCGAGACCCTTTAGAACCTCCTTTAAAACCGTCGCTATGGTCGGCTCATCAAACACACCGTGCTTACAATTCGTAGTCTTCATACGATGCTTTATAATATCTAACAGACTTCCGCCCTCTAACAGTCTCAACACTAGCCACAACTCTTCCCGCACAACAAAACTCGTGTGATACGTCACCACGTTCTCGTGATTACAGCTCGACATCGCCTGAATCTCCTTCAGCAGCTCGTCCATCGATGTGTTCCACTTTTCCAGATTGATCCTCTTGATGGCACACTTTTCCTGCCGCGGCATACAAAACGCCGCATGGACGACAGCTGTGGCGCCCACCCCGATCACCTCGCGCAACTCATAGTCGTCTTTGGTGTTGGGCCACGCGAGCGGAGCGGGCGCTCCAGCTAGGGTCGCCGCCGACGCAGACTGTGTAATCAGAGCGGCGGAAGACACCGTAGCCAAAAGGGATTGCTGTGGAGCAGCTGGCTGCTGAGACAACGTCGAGTTCGACGTGTTCCGTATCAGATTCGATTGGCTGTTGGTCGCCGGGATATTGGAGGACGCCATTTCAATCTCAATCTCTGAATGAGAAAAAAGAGACAAGAAAAGCGACACTTTAATGACTGTCATGAGATCCTTGAACTAACTGTAATAGATAGCTAATCTGAACTACCTAAGCTGCACTATCTATGCATCTCTATTTAAATAATTCGCCAAGAAACAATATTTACAACTACTGAAACGCGGTTAAGATTTTTGTAGAAAAATAGTTTTCCGATTTGTAAACCTTATGTGCCAAACAAAAAATTGCTCTACTTTATTTCATATTTTATAATGACTTTCTTAAATTTCTACTTTTTAATGCATAATATGCTTCATTAGAAGGCAAAATTATAAATCAAAAGCGAGGAGATATTAAAAAATATTACCAGAGAAGTACAGATTTCCGGAGATATTTTCTGAACAACGATTAAATACATAAATTCATAAATTTGAATAAAACTTCATTATTTTCAATATTTTAAAAATTTGTATATTAATAAAGACTACGAAAAGTCGAATTTCTGGAGGTTAACACACAGTCATATATTCGATATAGAAATTATTTTACGAATTTTCAGTAGAAATTATGTTTGACCTATACTGCCCTTGTGAGCAGGTCGTTCGCACATATATATCTCATGTACCTCCTTTAGCATAAAAGTAGGTATGTAAAACGGTTGTGAGAGAAGGAGGCGATATGTATGATTAAGGGCTATAGCTTAGTCACGGGTTGTTCGGCCAAATTTTACATTACATACATGCAATAGGAAACGAAACTATTTACCAGATTGAAGTTGCAATAAATAACAAATTATCCCAAAGCTTCTTTTAAGTTCACTTTCCCAAATTTGTAAAAAAACGATTTTTTCCATAAATGAATATTTGTGTGTTTAAAAGGAATTAAATAATAAATAGAATAAATTGATGATTTAGAACTAAACTCTCCTACACATTTAATGTGGAAATGAGTGATGTACAAAATATGTTCATCAGGTATTTTAATTCGATACACATATTAAACACTAGTACCCGGGTCCATCCTTGAAAAGCAACTGTGTACTTTTATCTGCTCATCGACAATACATCAACAGAGAAGACCACCGAACGCTTTCCCAATTCATCTACACTACAGTACTCAAACAGTAAAGATACGAAGCGAAATTTATCCGAACAGAGAAAATACAATACATCACTCGAATCTCGAGCTCGGTCACGCCCACAAAGAGAAAAAAAGAATTACTTATACCATAATTTGTTTTGGTGACTTAAGTGCTCAGATTTGAAGAAAAGTTAAAAGATTTATGATTTAATAATCTATTAATTTGTGGAATAATAAATTGGTGGCAATAATAAGTCACTTTTTACTTCACTAGCAGAAACGCAAGAAAAAATACACAATGGGCCCATGGGTGGATCAATTTCAACACTGCACATTGATCATTTAAAGATTAATGCCAATTCTTATATCAAATCAAATGTTTGTTTTTGAATAAAATTATTGGAAAAATTCAAATTTAGGAATGACTTACTAGATAGATTGTTTGATTCAGAAAACATCTTAAGAATATGCCGAAAAATTATTTCAAAAATAAAATTGAAATATTAAAACAAAAATTTCTTTAATGGCCCGCCTCGTAGCCGATGTGGTAACACATCCGGCTGTTTCTTCGGAGTCAAGGGTTCGAAACCTGGGCGGATGGGATTGACTGGTTCCTTTTTCAACTGGTGTGCTATTAATTGACTAATAATAAACTGAAAACAAATGGTCACCGAAATGTCGAAAAACCGTTAGTTGAGGTTGAGCCCCCCATGTTCTTTACAGGAATTGAAAGGGAAAATTTTTCTTTGATGGCTGGTTATTAAAGCACTCTAAAACAGCGCCTATTACGATATTAACCCACTTTCTATCGCACCCATTTTTGTGGGTAAATGAGCGTTTCCCATGAGCTAGCAAAATAATATATAAAATTGATTTAATGCATATCAAATATGAAAATAGCTTTAAATTAGATCAATGTTAAAAATTAGCTATTGAATTTGTGATAAAAAAGCTACATTTTATATAAGTTTTTATTCTTTTTAGAAGAGTTTTAGGCCATTACCAAACTAATTAGGTACCAAATTTATTGGAGCATAAGATACAAACGTTTGTTGATTACAGTACCATTATGTACCAATGTTCGTTTTACAATTTACTTTTTTTTTAACACAAACAATTATCAAAACAACATTAATGTTCAGTAATAATTAACGAAACCAATGAAACTTTCAGATTTCATTGCATACTTAATTTTATTATCCCGTACAACACCTAAGATCACACTGTAATAACATTTGAAACATTACATCTTCCACAAAAACAATCATCACGATAATTAGTTAATTGCAATCAACTTGACAAAGAGACAACAAATTAACAACACTCAAATTAATAATGATTAAATTGTGTCTTTTGCAATTTGTCTCAAACTAAGCTCAAAATAGAACGAAATGGACAGCCTCGAATCATTAAGCCTCTCTCCGGACGGCAGGCGAACCTTGAGGCCTCAACTATTAATAATTTAAAATAAAACCTATTTGTTTAATATTAATACTCTAATGCCTGGTGTTTGGCTTGGCTGCTAGCCGAGATCCCTGTCAGTTCCAAGTTTGGCACGATCAGCACTCAACCGACTGTTCCAATCAATCTACAACGCCGCGACGAGAGTCCAGTTCAATACGTCATTTGTTTACTACTCACAAATCAAATGCAAATCTCAATATAAAAATGCAATTACGCAGGTAATAATAAAAAATCTCAATATGAAATCATGTGATGAATACATACGTTTATTTAAAATAACTTTTTTTTTATAAAAAATGTTCCATTAAAATGCAAGATAAAAAATACATTTATAGTTATTTATATTACATGGCTGATAAGATAAGGTATTATTAAACATAAGTCATTTTAGGCCACGAGCCTGGAACATATATAACCGCTTAGGTTAGAGTCCAAAATAAAGATTAATCAACAAAGCCACGAGAGTTGCGAGTGCCTGAAAAAAGATCCAGTGTTTATTAATGTTTATCGAACGTGTTTGATACAAAATTTTATGCATTTTTAAATAAATTAACATCAAAATCTTAAAAATTCTTCGAATTTCTGTAAAAATACATAGTGCGACCTCTATGATAAACTACAAGTAAACGTAGTTCACGACACTAACAAAACAGTTAAACCACACTCTTCAAAACTGACGACCATATAAATTTAATAGATTTCTTTTACGGAGGTCACACTTTAATAATAAAGAAAAAGCCCATGTACTTTAAAGGATTCTTTAAAGCACTTTTGATATAATAACGACTTTGACAGAACAAATTTGAGTGTCATAATATCAATTTTAAGCTACAAAAATGCATAAATATATTTTATAGCGGTTTCTTTGCCACATTAGCCTATATTAGGTTTAGGTAAATTAATATCCACTTTATTGTTTTGGACTTGTTTTTCAAAAATGCTATCTGTATCTCAAACACAATGCAAAGTTGACTAAGTTTTGCATTGAATTTCACTCTGATTACAAGTCATATTTAAAATTTATTTTTCCCTTTACCAAGCTAAATTTAACTTTTTTTTTCAAATCAATACTTAGAAGCAGAGATGTTGCTGATGCAGATTTTTTAGGATGCACATTTGCGGATGTGTCCATGTTGTTCAATATCATAAATATAATGGGTTTTAAATTAATGTTATATAAGGATATAATTTTTTTTAAAAATGATAAATAGCAACTAAGATTAAACTACTTTGCAAAAAAATGAGTTCATAATAACATTAGGGATTTTTTACAAATTTACTCAAAAATTATTTTTCAAATGGTCGCATAAAAATAATTTGTGGAGCGTACAGAAAAGTCAAAACGTTAATGTTAGGAGTATTATCCTAAATTTAATCAATATTTTGTATAACATTGTTAAACATACTTTTATCTGATAATAAGAATAGAATCATTAAATAAATAAAATAAATATGTCCCACGACTTATTCCAGTACGGAACTTGGGGTAGTCTCAACTTCAACCAACGGGTGTTAGACTTCTCGTGACTATTTGTTTTAAGTGTATTATTAGTCAATTAATAGCACTTAGACCAGTTTTAAACGGATCCAGTCAATCCGAAAATTTTATTTATTTTTTTGTACCATTACTTATAATTCGCTAAGGATATTATTTCGCAATGTTTTTGATATACCCAAATGGAAAAACTTTTTTCGCGCTGAAAAATGTCCGCTCGGGATTTTATCCCACGACCTCGAGGAGGCAGTCTAGTCTGTTAACCGCTAGGCCACAGAGGCAGATGATTGACAACTACGAGTATTAACGATCCAATAATTTAGATTTGATTAATAAAATAAAAATTGATTCAGAATGTTATTTGACATGTACTTGAAATTAAATAAAATTTGGGTTTAGCCTAAAGCAAGAATTTAACAAAAATCCTAATTGAAAAATTTTGAAACAATTTTCAAGATTTATATTCAAATATTATAAATAAACCCGATTTTGAAAAATGATTACATATAAATAGCGTTATTTTAAGTATTCAAACTTTACTAACAAAAATTGCTAAAATGTGCGAAAAAACCGATTATTTAGGAAATCAAATAAGATCGCTATAAAACTAATCTACTTATTTAACTTATTTTTATAAATATTTCTTTGCTAAAATAAAAATTTAGCTATAATGTAACAAATCGTAATTTATTATAAAAACGTAAATTAATATGAAATAAAATCTTAATATTTTATGTCAATATAACCAGATTCTACTCTATTCTAAATAATTTAAATTTTGTATCAAATAAAATTTGAATTATTAATATGAAAAAAAAACTAACTTTCCGCTATGAAATGATTTATTTACAGAAATTATTTTGAAAACTAAAAATGAATTTTGAAATCGAATATAAAATAATTTTCTGTTTATTATTTAAAAATAAATTGCGAGATAAATAACATTACATTCATAATTCTTGATTAGATTAACATCTAAAGATAAGAACCATTTATTTTAAAAATATAAAAAAAATGATGAAATGGTGAACTTATAGGACGATTTTACACTTATCTAAAATATTTTAAATCGTTGTGAGAAAATTTAATACATATTTAATATTACGGTTTATGTTCTTAATTGAATATGATATATTAGAAAATAAATTTATAGATTTTTCTTTTAAAAATAAATCGACATGGTAACTCTAGTTGAAGATGAAATGCAATATTGTTTAACCTAATTGGCTATTAAACAGATAACGAAATTGCCATTTCGAGCAAAGTTTCTATTTCTGGCTTTTAAACTCCTCCGGGCAATGGAGTGGGGGACTTGGCTTATCAGTCCGGAGAGGAAGGGAAGAGTCTGACGCCAGCAAGGTGCTGCATTCCTCAGTGAATTCGATAATGCACTGGGGTGGATCCCGGCCAAGTGTGGGGGGAACAGTTATTGGCTCCAGGTCTGTGACCTTCGCCGATTTCACACTTTTCTACACCGTTTAAAAATTAATTCGTTATCACAAATCGTGTATCGCGGCGACAGCAGAAAAGGTAAATAAGCAGGCGGTGAGTGTGAGTGAAAAGGGGAGATTCGGAACCGCACGTGCGGGAGGGGGACGGAAAACTGGCCACGAGCCACAAGCACCACCTGAGCGAAATTGTGAGTTATGAGAAATTTCGGTCCAATTAGACTATATTCTAACGACGACGACCGAACAAATGGATATTGCGGAGTTGAAAACCGGGGGCCTTCCTCAAACAACCAGTGCCAAGGTCGTTTTTTCGCATTCGCAATAATTCCATTCCGCTCTAAGCCTACTACCAAGATTTGTTTTTGTTTCGGACGGAAACTTCTGTGTCCCGAGAAATATGACTTTTTCACTGATAATTATCCAATAATTGGTGGCTCTGCAGGTCACAACTAATTAATGGCATGTTGCCTCGGTGCTAAGTGGAGAACTAGTACAGCAGTAGGAGAATTAGGCCATCAAAATTGCACCGAATTGACTATGACAAACGACTTTTCCAAAAAACCGGATTTCTGGAAAAACCCACCGCACTTTCACAACGACAATCATTTGTCCCACTCACCTGGTCACTTTACAGTCGATTTCCGTGCAAAAACTGCGAAATTAAGCGGTAAATCCTTTGAAAAGAGCCAAAAACTTTCTTCTTGACACTTTGGCACACACACAAACATACAATCTCGAAATTAGGTTTCAGTGTAAAAACACCAGTGAGTGGATCGAGTATAGCTTACACCTAGTATGATTATACGAGAAATTCGTTTTTTTTCGATTTTTTATTTAAGATTTGTCTATTATATAAAAAGTAAACCAATTCAGACATCATTAACTAATACAAAAGTGATTTCAATCCAGCGTTGTTTATTATAAAAAAAAATATTCCAATAAAATGGATGGTGTTAAAAAATATAATAAATAAACGGCAATAATAATAAATAATGTGCTATTTTACTAAAGTTTTACCTGCATTAATTAAAACAAATTTTCTTTGCCAAAAAACAACCACGAAAATTATTAAGCGCTTTAATTTAAATTTTGTTGTCCCTTTCTTGCAAAACTTGCCCTCCTCTTAAGTGTATTTGAATTTGAAATAATTTAACGTTTTAATAACGCTTTTCTTGTGATATTTAATTATGATAAAATTATTACAAACAATATAGTTAATAAGTTTTTTCTAATAATCATTATGTTCTAACATCGATTTTTTTTTTCTTGAAGTCTTAAATACCAAATTAAGTTTATTAATATCGTTTCGTGAACTTTTGTTTTTTTTACTATTTTCTCAAATTTCAACCCAATATTATCTACATTTGGATGCTAAATTATTGATTTTTTAATTTAAAAAATTTTTTCCCGCAATTATAATTTACTCAATTCGTATAAATGACGATTTCACAGTAATAAAACCACTAAATCGGTTAAAGTAATTTTATTTCTTTAGGATTTGAAATAACAATTTCATTAATTATCTACTCTTTGCCAAACATGGGTATTTTCTATGATCTTAATGGTTGATAACATAACTTATTATTTAGAAGATTAAGATTTATATATTTGGCAATTCCGTTTCTGAAGTGACACTTTTTTTTTATCAATCTCAGTACATGAAATTCTAGTTCACAAAAGTCGTAAAAAAAACAAAAGACTTATCATATTTAACATATATAGAGTTATTTATCACTACAAACAATACTTGCTTATGAGATTTGTTATAATAGATTCCACCAATTCCATTTTAAATAAAACTTCTAGCAAAATCCTAAATACCGGACCAGAAATGCGTTAAATACGAATTGCCTGCTGTATATAATTTTTAAGAATATTTACACATTTGAGTCCAATTTTGAATAATCGTTAGTAAATCTAAACTATTTTGAAACAAAAGTCGGTAATTACATTGAATTTGCCTGTAAATTTAGTCCACTTTATTTGTGAGATGATTTGACATAAAATTTTGTTAACAGAACAAATATTATCTTTGGTCACTTTAATCAGTTTAGGATAATTAGGTGGTATTTCAAGATAAATTTTCAAGTAAAGTAGCCATGAATTAAAAATTTGCGTTTCATATAAAATTTTTAATTGTGATTTGCAAAATAATTAGTGATTGAATTGCAAAAAAACTGACATGTGTGAACAGATTTTTTTATTAACATGTTCGAAAAATTGTTTACACTCCTTCGTCGTGCAAAAAACATAACTCATAATAAAAAAAACTTCAAGATCACACGATCAGATCACACAGAATATGAAAAGATGGCTATAATTATGTCCACGAGAGAGTGCTTGCGGATACTACTGGAGTTCGTCGAATGGGCATTTTCTTTTAGAGTCTCCCCCGACCCTCGATTGGAGAGAAATATTATTGATTATAAATTATTAGAAACTGATTTCTGCATATCTGGATACTTTTTATGGCTTTATTTAATAGTTATTTTAACAACGTGTAGGAAAAATGAATCATAATTAAAATCTAGTAGAGTTCTAGAAAATGAACGAGTGTTTAATTATGTGTTTTCCATCTAGTTTTTTACAAGATTTTACACAATTCGCATATTTATTAGCTATTTTTTCACGAAATGTGAAGTAAAGAATAAGAAAAGAAGCCAACCCAATACTAAATTAAGGTCTAAACACATACAATTAAGGGGAGGACTTGTCAAACGAATAGAACTTATGGTCTAAATTTTTCAAAATATCACGACAACCTTGCACTGTATTACTGATAAGTGGTAGCAGTCATCATTTAAACCACATTTTAAAGCCATAATCAACATTTAAGAAGAACTTTACCTTTTGCCATTTAATGTGAAAAAATTTAAATTGATATAGTTATTTTCTTTTCAAGACAGTTTAAGTTTCGGTTTTCAAGAAGGAAGGCTAGGAGACGACGACACGATTTTTTTTTCTTCAAGAAAACTGAATTAAACGTCGAAAAACGAATGCTATTTTTCCCAATTTTCATTTGTAAA
>JXOV01011460.1:444-19867 GCA_001014945.1 Clogmia albipunctata
TGTTTGTTTGTTTCTTCTATCACAATGTTTTTGAGGTGACGCTTCAAGAATGAGTGGGTTATTCCCATTCCTGGTTCTGGTCCCTCAAAAGTACTCTGATTCTGTTCAAATGAACAGATACAAACGAAAGTTATGAAAGGGATGGTCTTCTTCATAGTATCTATGTTTTGTTTCGTTGGCAAAAACCTGGCAATAAAATAGCCTTTATATTGAATCATCAGCTCATGGTACTAATCGCATCAGAGAAAATAATGATTTATAGAAATGATATTCAATTGTAAAAGATGGGCGAAATGAATAGATAGAGCATTTGACAACATTGATTGCGTAAACCAATTGATTAGAGCTAGACCTTCGCATTGATGGAAACATTTAACGGCAATACGCCCAACTGCGGAGGCCAGTGATATGAGGGAGCACAATAGATCTTAAGCTCTAAGTGCGAGATCAGCCCATTAGAGATTTATTAATTATCTTCATTCAGTTCCGAACACTAGTTGCCAGAAACTCATTAAAAATACTTAAGCTTAAACTGTTTATAAATTCTGATTAAATCACCAATTTGTATCATTGTAAAGTATAGAAATATAACAATATGCAATTATAACCGTTTTAAAATTGTATATATTATACAAAAATAGATAAATGAGTGTATTTTAAATTAAAATATTTAAATTATAGATTTGTAAATATTGGGTTATGATAACAATGTGTAATTACATTAAATTGGTGAAGAATTTGCGTGCAAATTTTAAAATATTACCGCACGCCGTGATGAAAAGTAAAACGTTACAGAACCAATTTGCGTTAAAAAGAGGCTACTTTTCGATACAGAATTACACAAATATTTTTAATGAAAAAGAATTCTTAAGAAACCGGTAAGTGGACTTGCCACATTTAAATTTGCACCAATATCAATTTAAAAAATATTGTAAAAATTGAAAAGGAGCCTCGCATAATTAAGATACGAAAATATTACGTTTTCGCACAACATTTCCGTAGCGGATTTTGGAGCTGTATAATCAGTTTCGGTTGAAAAGAGACATTTATTTTTTTCGCCTTCCGTCAAAATCGGTTCTTCGAAAATCATTTTTTAAAAATAGTAAACGGAAATTGGGAAGTTGACGGAATATGTTGTACTAATTTAAACAAAGAAAATAAATCCCAAATAAACTTGACAGATCTTCCGTATTTATACATTAAGGTTGATAATATTATTAAAAAATTAATATTTTTAATTTTTTGTGTTAATTTAATTTAAAATTTTTAAAAAAAAATAAAATATAATAGAAAAAATACATATTACCTGGAATATAAAGCTCTAGTGTTTATAATTTTACTGACAGCAAATGACCTATCAAACAATGTTGAGAAGCAAAACCATAAAATATCAAGAATAATTTACTGGAGACAATACTAAGAGTAGTTAAATTAATGGCAGTCAAACTTCAACAGTTTACAGAAGCTGAACTTTCCCAACCGAAGGCAAAGTTACTACACCTAACCGTGTTTTACAAAACTTTAAACTTAATTAACTCGACTGAGAAAAGGCTGATTATTTCCATTGTCAAAGGTTACCAAAACTAGGATGTGATTATCATATCAATTACATTACATTACATACAATTTAACGAACACAGAAACATTTTGATTTTTGAATTTTGTTTAATATGACGAAATACAAGTTTTTAATCATTTCAATTCTTTTTTGCAAATTAAACATATAAAACTAAATTTATATGAATGATTAAACCATATATTTATACAAAACTAATTTCAATGAAAATTAAAAGTAGCTCTTTTTGAAAAGAATATTTTAATTGAACAATTTATCAGTTTCTTGGACTTTAAAGGACCAATAGTAGTTAAAATTTAACACAAATTATACAATCATTAAACATTCACATTCAAATGATTATTCATTCTAACTTATATTGTTTTAAAGTCAATTTACTAGTTAAATGTAACCCTGAAATTGGTATTTATTAAGTCCTGAATGCTTAATTACTCTTTTAAAGATTGAACAATCTCAAACAATTACCCTACCAAAATAGCGAATTATTAATTGTACGGTCATCAATTTTTTTATTAAATAAATAATGAATAAATAAAGTTTGAACAGACCGTCTCCCATTGCAGACAAATTAAGCATAATGTTGGCTATTTCAGTGACATAAATATTTAAATTTTGCTGCAGCTTTGGCAGGTCTGGATTTAGACTAGGAGCAGTCGGGGCTAGTGCCCAGGGCGACAAAATTTGGAATGTGAGAAAAACATTTCTACACAAATTATACCATAATTATCTATTATGATTTATGCATTATCTCTAAAATTAAACTATCAAAATAGTTCTCTATATTGTTGTAAATCCGGCCCTGAGCTTTGCATTCGATATTGATTTCTTTTAGTCTCAAGTCCATCAAATGGTTGCAATAATAAATTGTTTTTTACAATTTTTTTAAAAATAAAAATATAAATAAAAAATCTATTTATTTGCAGAAAACAGCGAAGTAAGATTTTTGCCTTAAATTAATATGGTAAAGAGATAAATTTGGTGAATTTGTTAAATATTAGGCACGAAAATGTCATTTAATAAATTTAATTTTTGGACAATAACCTGACACTTTGTGTGTTTTACTGGCAAATAAAAGGAATAGTTTCGACATAGCGACCTAAAACAAATCTTCAATCCCTATCACTACTCAAATAAAATCTTATTTTCCAATGGATTACGTGAGAAAAAGACAAATTTCTGCAATTGAAAGTTGAGTGACAAGCCAAAATGAAGAAAGTCCTACACATTCAACCAAAGATAAATAAATAATGAGATCTGTAGTAAATCTTTTATCACTATTTCCCGGTTTTACTCCTTTCATAAGTGGAATTTAATGTCAACAGTCCATATCAGTATTTTAACGTGGTGAAAGTAAATATATTAAACTGTTATAACAGAAAGATATCTAAAATAATTTGTTTCTTTGCAAAAAAATCTTGGGAACAATCAATCAAACACCTTTCAAGCAAAATATACAAAAACATTTTCAACACAAAATTCAATTTAATTTTTCATTTTTTTACCAAAATTTAAAATGTAAAACCATTTTCAAATTTTAAAAATGATAATAATAATATCTCGGTTTCTCACAAAATCCATCATCTTCAATCTCTGTTTTGTCGGAAATCGGGTTAAGTATACTTCATTGTGTTGGAAAACCTCCAAACAATCAATTATTTGGCAAGAAAGCCATTACCCTTCCTTTCTCAGATTGAGCATGAACGTCTACTCAAGAGCCCTAATTAAAGTCTGCCACACAATTTACCGGTTATTCAGTTCCTGACCTGAATTTGACAAATATTAATGGTATAAAAAGTAATTTCCATTTCTTCAATCCTAACACAAAAAAGGATATAACAAAACTGATAGCAGCAATTATAAAGAACACAATTAAAATAATTTGTATAAAATTACCTTTAAATTGAATTTGAATATTATTTAAATTCTTTAAAACATTGACTGACAATTAAGCTTACTTGTATATTAAATTAAATATACTTTAAAAAATTAAATTACACCATAATATCAATAAATCTTGAATAATTTTTTTTTTTCAAAAACCAAGCAAAATCTATTGACTTTTAAAATACACTTGCAACCACAAAGTGGTTAGATAACCACAGTAAAGTATATTTGGCAAACCAATCTTAAGAAAAGGATTTTGTAGAACAAAGTTTACCATTGGTTTTTCAACAGCAAAAAAGTGGACGAACACTTCCCACAAGTTCGGAAAATTTACTGCTCGCTCGTTTTTCATCCAGTCAATTAGTTGTAAAAGTTTGAAATTAATCTTCCGTCGACATCGAGCTGAAAAATCAAAGTTTTCATAACTGAAGGCTTGAAATTCTAAATTGACAACTTTGTACATTAAATTTACACACCATTTTTTTATAATTAACAAAGACAAAAAAAATCAAAATTGTTGTTATCAAATGTTTTGATTTAGGTTATATAATAGATATCTATTTGAATCTTTTAATTTTTTGAATGAATTCTGTCAGTGAAAATAATGCTCAAGCGGTTTAAAATTCGATTTTATAATTCTCCTTCTTTGCTTCCTGGCCAGATTTAGATAATTACCACAGACATGACTGTTTTTGCGACTCTACGTCATTGGAAGAAATCGAATCGCTCTGAATCTAGTCTAGCACTCTTGGGATTGTCGGTATTGAAATACTTCAGTTGACCGATAGTAGATCCTCCTTCTATGATCACAGGAATGGTGCCTTTGGCATGAAACACATTTCCAATGTTCTATATAACTCATATGATAAATCCCTTACTATGAGCGTGAAAGTGGAGACATTTCAGTGATTATTACTCTCGTTAATCGGGTGGTTTAAATTTACAATGGTTTCAATAAAATTAACAGAAGCAATTCACATTATGAATAAATATATTTTGATATAATTGAACATTCGAGTGACATCGTTTTAACGAAGGTCTGTAAAAATTTTTAATTTTTCTTGCAAAACGTTGACCTTCCATTTTCATGAAATCTCACTCCTTTTGTTTCACTTTTTGGTTGGTAAATTCTGGAATGAACTAAATTATTAATTTACAATGGCTCTGCTGGTTGTCTAAAGCAAAACAAGATAAATCTTTAAGATTAATTTCTTCAAAACAACTTTTCAATCTTTGAAATCTTGCAAAACTGGTACTTCAAGGACGCTCAAGTAACCGAATTCAATGTGGTAACACGAAAACGTTGTTTCATAAATTATTCAAAGGATTCTTTAGAAACTTTTAAGACAACCACAGAAGATTTAATATGTGTATTATTTCTATTATACTAGGTAAAAGTTTAAAGTTCTTGTTGCAAAATACCTTGTTGTTAATTTAGAAATGCATTAACTTTGTTTCTCATTATCTACCTATAAAATACAGATTTATCCTTTTCATTCATATTAAAAAACATAAAGTAAAGAAAATATAAAAAAAGTGCAATTAAAAACTTTAAAAATTAGTCCAAAATTAGAATTCGTAATTAAACACGTACCGAGAAATTCATGCTAATTGCGTACGATTTCCAATTTTACACCTAAAACTAGACTACCAAAATGGTAAAAGTTTGTCTCACGTATTTTATTAAAGTTCAATTTAATGAATATGACGTGCCTAGCTAATCTTTTCTTTCAGTTGAAAGCCTGTTAAAATTATCTGCTTTTAACTAAACTTAACACCTGGTTCAGATACGTGTATATACTATATGATTGAAGAATAATTAGTAATTGGTTTTAATCAAGTTTATGCAATGTACTTAAAATTATAATAAATAATGAATTGAACTTTAGATTGTTTTATGGTTTGTATCCGTATAAAAAATAAAATTTCATTTACGTAAACCTAATTCTTTTTCATCTTCTATCTCTATAAATTTTAATAAACCTCCTCAACAATCCTGTTTGCATTGTAGACTTTGTTATTGTTCAAATTCATTGCAGTTTTGTGCATTTCTCGCCTATTAAATCGCTGGCCCATATTCAAATTCCTGTTTTTAAGAAGTAAGCATTTATACATGTTTTTAAAGGGCAGCTCACATCTAGCACCAATGAAACAAGGATAAGAGATTTTTCCGAATAAATCCCTACAAACAACATACCAGGCTTTACTGATGCCTCCGCATTTCGACTCATTGATTTGCTCTCAGAAAATGGATTAATTTTACAGTCACATCACTCAGATGTATTGGATCAGAATTTGTACCAGAGGCTAGGTAGCCATTCTGTGTCGAGTACGAGCACAACCAAAAGTAAATCCTTATTCAAATTAAAAATAATTTGTATATAACTGTTAAGTTATTATCGATATCGATAAACTTAAAACAAATTTAAACCGCTTTATAAAACCTCTATTATTAAAAAACACGGATGTGTGGAATGAATATCGTATAAAAGCATCTATGTAAATTATAAAAATTGACTCTCAAAAACTATAAAACAATATTTACAACATAATATTTAAATATTCATAACAAATATCTTCAAATAAAATTGTTTAGGTAAAAAATTCGTATATAATTTAAAACAAAATTTTTGGAAAAACTGTTTTTTAATCATTAAATCATCATTAAAGATATTGGAAATTATTTACTATAAAATATAAAAACGAATTTTATTATATTGCCTTTTTAAAAAAAATATTGACTGTCATTTCCATATTTAATAAGAGGCAATAAAAAAATTATATCCACTTCATAGACAAATGGCAACGCACCCGTCTGCATCCACGGAACCCTTGGGTTCGAGCCATATTCGGTTAGGATTGACTGATTCTTTTTTCAATCGGTTTATTAATAATGAACATAACAAAAAGCACTTTAAATAATTTTTTTCATGTTTTTTTATAAAAATGCATATGGAGAGTGTCTGTGTCTGTCGTATCAATAAATACTTTCAACGAACTTTGCCATTGGTATTTTTACTTTTAAAGCAAAACCAATTTCAACAATCTCTGCAAATTAACTGCTCCCTTGTTTTTTTTTGTAGAGAAGTATATTGAAAAGTTGGAAATTTACCCTGTCCGTAACAGAATCATCCCTCGTTTTCAACTAGTTGAAAGTATAGTATAACTATTTCAATAAACTATTCTTCCTATATAGAAATGCCACAAACTGTCTGTTTATCTGAAAAAAAAATTTGAGCAAAAAACCAAGTGCAAGAATGAAGATAGATCAAAGTATATCATATTTATTTAAGTTCTTATCTCTATTTATAGTGGCCAGTCCTCTGGCCTGATCTTCCAGACCATCCAGCCAGCTTCTCTTGGGAATTCACTACTCGCTCCAGTAACGCAGGAACATCTGCACACCACAACCCCCAGTTCCTGATCGTTACACATTTAATATCTCAATGTCTGCTATGCAATTGCTGTCCATTGAACATATTGTTTGTTATCCTGTCTATGTCTTTTAAAAAATTCAAACATATGTTTATTATCATTTATTTATTAATTTGAACATATTGAAATCATGTGATAATCTTTAAGATTAGTGAACATTTCTGAAAAAAATTATTTTATCTTATATAATGTATAAAATTCTTTTGTCATTGATACATTCCTCCGAATCTACTTTATCAATTTTATTAAAATTATAGGATTATATGGGAAAGGTCTGACTTAAGGTCAATCTTTACTTTTTATACCCCTTAAAGGCAAAGGTGAGTCATCCCTAATATTTTATAATTTTTCTTCTTGAAAAAGTGCTATTTTAGATTAGATTATGATTAAGCACTAAAACATATACAAAAAATATGATTCTTTAAAATCAAGGGTTGGATTGGTGATAAATAAAAATTTTAATAATCAGTTTGAATAGAATGAACTACGTGAAAGCAAAATTTTTATCGTTCGACCATATTCCATTTATGAAATGTCGAGCCGTTAAAAAGAATATCAATAATTGTGTTACCAACAATGATTAATGCACTTCATAAACGTAACATGGCAAATGTAAAATTAAATTTCTGGAACTGGAAAGCTGGGATCAAACGAAAATGCAACAGGATTAAAACTTGAACTGGCAGCGAATAATTTAATGCTTATTATTACTACGCGATTATAATGAAAACACAACAAAAGGGATTATAATTAGTTTCTTGAAAGCAACCTACCTTTTCATAAATTTTAATTACAAAAACGTGAAATAACTTCAGTCAGTTATCCTTTTGTTGATTTTACTATTCTTGTCAATGTAATAAAATAAAATACTTTAGTTAAATTAGTAATAAAATATTGTTTCTGCTACACTTTACTGACAAATATTAACAGATAAGAATTAAATTTATTCTGTATATGAAATCCTTTTTTATGAGTTTTTTTTTTTTGGAAATTGTAGTTTCCAAAAGTAATGTCTGAATTTATGCAAAAATAGGCCAAAGAATCCGCTCAGAATTCGTCAAATAGAAATTTCATTCAAATTAATACACATCTTAACATGGATATTCTAAGCTAACTTTATGTAACTATCGTAACCAAAGAAATTAAATTTACTGAGTTAGTATTTTGGGTTATTATATATATACGAAACACATATATGTATAGATTACATATTTCGATTTATATGATATTAAACAATTTTACCAAGTAGGTAAAATCAATTTCACCCTTAATATAAATGAAACAACTTTTTGATCTACTGCGGAACACCTGCAAATCGAAGGCCCGCCGTCTCAACCTGCCTCGAACACAAGCATTTATCCGATTTGTAGAACAAACAAACTACCATCCCAATTTATTAACATGTAAAATATATTAATAGGATAATTGTCCAGATGTGTGACAATGTATTATATGGTGTTGGGTGGACAACCATACGCCCCTTCTATTTCTCCTTATCCTACTTATCAAAATNTGATCTACTGCGGAACACCTGCAAATCGAAGGCCCGCCGTCTCAACCTGCCTCGAACACAAGCATTTATCCGATTTGTAGAACAAACAAACTACCATCCCAATTTATTAACATGTAAAATATATTAATAGGATAATTGTCCAGATGTGTGACAATGTATTATATGGTGTTGGGTGGACAACCATACGCCCCTTCTATTTCTCCTTATCCTACTTATCAAAATTTTTGCTTCTAACTAGGTTAACTTTCTTAACAATAATTTATACAATGGCAAATAAACAATTAGAAAGGACAAAAATTGAAATGAAATCCGTTTTCAGACATACATAAGCATTATTCATTATACTATTAACATTAAATTCACATTTTCCTTTCATAAGCACTCATTTCATTATTAATTTAAAGATAGTTTGACCTAAGGAATAAATCGTCATTAGTCTTATAAATTACTAGAGTTCGATATCAAGAATTGGAAATGTTATTTTTTGTTTTTATTTTGGAATTCTTTTATCATCCGAAAGTCTTTAACTAAAACAATAACTTTATTTCAAAGTATTATATAAACTCAGGCTTCTTCTAGTGGGAGTTAAATGTTATAATTTCAATAAAAGTTTAAAAATCAGGACTTGGAGTGATTTCTTTTGTTAAAAAACAGAAACTTCAATCAAGTGTTTTACCAATCACAAAGTCAATAGAACATTTAATGTTAAAGTTCAAGACGAACTTTCTGCCACCCATATCATCCCGCAAGGAAGTGTCTTTTCCTCTAGCTTTTATAAGTTATTTACCCATCATTTTCCCATTACCAATTATGAATTAGCATTATTTGCAGGCGATACTGCAATTTTCACATCTTATAGATTTTCAAAGGGCATAGAGAAAAATTATCTTCCGATATCAACAAATTAAATCGTTTCTGCAACAAATGGAAAATAAAACTAAATAACGAAAAAACCGAAGCAATAATCCTAATACTTTGCAGAACAAACAAATTACTTAAAAAATTTCAAAAACAAAAAACGGAAATATTAAATTCAAATCAGAAGTACGCTACCTTGGAGTACTTTTCAACAAAAAACTTAAATTTAACCTTTATATTATATTTTATCAAATTAAAAGAGTGGATTCCATTTTCATTATTTTATATCCAATTCTAAATAAAAGATCAATGTTGTGCCTCATTATAAAAATAAACATGTATAAATTTTTCCTAAGATTATATATTGAATATATATTGAAATATATATTAGGATTACTATGGTTCACTAGAACCACTGTAGTTCATAATATTTCTAAAATTGTTGACTGTCCTTTAGATAAAAAATTAATGTTTAAGTAGTGTTTGCTAATTGCAAAATGACACCATTTATTAAGTATAAAATGTAAATATAATTTAATCTCATAAAGTAATTTGATATATGATTGTTAATTAATTAAAAATATCGAAAATTAATTGCAATAGGTATTATAAATACAAATACATTTTTTTATTTGCACATGTTGAATGAATGAATAAAAACTTATTATAGACTATTTTTTTCATATTGTATTTCAAATTTTGGTCATATTACTCTACTATAAATGTTTCTACTTACATAGGTATACACATACAAATTTCCAAAGCTTTCCTCCTCATTCACGTTTTTTCCCCACCTAGAACCATTATAAACTCATATATCAGTTTGAGGAACTTTCGGCGAATAACTTTTTATAACAATTTGTCAGAAATTTATAATGTACGATAAATTGGAATTTACAGCTTTATTCCATATCACTGGCCCGTAAAAATGGCGAACATATACGGGTAATCCTTTATGAATTCATTCGTCAGTGTCGGTTTTAAAACATTTATGAATGTTCAAGCTCACCGATAGCTTTATTTTAAACTGTTCCCCAGCCATTAAAAATATGACACGTAAAAATTGAAGTTTTATTGGTACCTGAGGCTATGATAAGTTTTGTAATTTGCAATTCATATATTTATAGAACTATCAGCAAAACCAAATTATATTTAAACTTTAATTTTCGGGATAATCAGAACTCAACAGAATCTGTTTAATCAAATGTTTTATAGGAAATTTTTGTAGCAATTATATGAGAAAACGGCAGTCATTTCATATTGATCCCAATATTATATTACATGTATTGATTTAAAGTCTACTTACAGTTTCATAGTGTCATAATATTTGTTATAAATTAGTTGTAAGGTGTTTATTACCTTCTTATTATCTAACAGGCAGGTGAACAAAAACATCATTATTTTACTATTTATGTATGTCATTCAATCAATAAAACAATTAAACTAAAGCTTTTCAACTACTTAATCTAATATTTTCTTTATATATAAATGCCAATGAAGCTTTAGCTATCAACTATGAAATAAAAGCTTTTAATAAACGAATTTTCGAAGTAATTATCATCAGGAAATATTGCTACGATGGATTTTAATTTCCATCTCCATCCTAAAAATGTCTCAAAACCCTATTACCATTCCAGTCAATCCCTCATATTAAATTTAACTTAGGAATTTTTTACTATTTTACTTAACTAAGTTCCACTTTATTTCCTCTATAAAAAAAACACATATGAGGACATATATTTTATAATTCATTATTATAAATTCAATACAAAAAAGTCAATAAATAAAACAACTTGGCATGATGATATAAAGTAACAGTTATGGTTCACACCCAATCGTTCTTTTTGCGTCAAAAACGTGTGCAATAAATAATTTGGATTCCAGTCAGATACAAATCATAACACTAAATTCTCTTCCGGGGTTAACAACCGGAAGCTTATTTATTTCACAGGAAGAAGTAATACGTGCGGAAAAATCTGTTCGCCTTGAAATTAGAAAAATTCACGACGAATAAAAAGAAGCTTTTGTAAAAATTATCTTCTAAAAACACTTCCACTGTAATACATTGCCAATTTTCCACCTTATACAACCGTATTTAAATAGAATGTATTTCAATTGTTAAAATTGTACTTGATCGTGCGAGAAGAATAAAATAATATAATTACCAATAAAATCCCCACGAGGTGGCTCTGGCAAGCATGGCTTGAGAAAGCGGCAACAAACTTCTAGAGCAGTCCTCGTGAACATCCGACTAACACCTGTGCTAATCTAACTAGGCAAGGTTGTAGGAGGTGAGCTATTGAACATCAAGCATTGCTAATGAGTTAGTGGGCTAGAATAACAACCAGTTGGATAGAGCAGACTGTCGAGTAACAAGACAAGTATAGTAAGTACCGAATTTAAACAGGTGTCGGAAAATAATTGAACTCTACAACGGAAAACTAAGAAAAGCAGTAGCCCTACTAATGGGCCATTGTCTTCTCACTCTTACAAAATGGGTTTGGCAAACACAAGTGAATGAAAGAGACGCTAATTGGAAAGTGACACAATTGAGCACTTTCTATGTGAATGCCTAGCAATCAAACAAAAGCGCCTCAAATATTTAAGAATGTTTGTTTATCAAGATCTTCTAAGGCTCACGATATCCGTATCATGGATCTTACCAGGTTCTATAAAGCTGCGGTGATCAAATCTTTCGATGGAGCGACGAATGGGCCCAAACAGTGGCCTAACGCTTCAAGCTGCGCTCGCACAGCCGCTCTTCCATCAAATCAAACACTGGTGACTGAATCAGGAAGTAGGACAAACAAAATAGTTGTTTCTTAGGAGCTAGGGAGGTGCATTCCGCCAAGTCCGTCCAACATCCCTGGCATTTCAGTGACTGAGGCCCCCTACAGCGATAGTCTGACAGCGTTGTTGGCACTTGAAAACCTGCTACTTATTGACAACCAAGATTTCCCTAAACTCAGGGACATTTTTGTGGCTGAAAACCTAACAATAGCGGCTATCACCTCTGGCACCTCAAGATGCCTAGGCTAACTGAGCCGCTTGCTCGCGAAGATCAGGTCAGAGAAGATGTCAAAGAGAAAATGAAAAGGAGCGTAAGAGAGCAAGCACGGAAACGACCTTGCAGAAGCCGGCCGGGCAAAAACCAAAATAAATAAGAGACAGTGTTCGCAAGAGGAACAACTGTCAGTTGAGGAACACTTTGAATGTCAAAAACCTATCAATGTTATCGTGACGCAGTAGATGATGATCTCAAATCAACGGCTGTTGACACCAGAGACCTACAAAAAAGGATTGCATGGCCAAAATGCCTAAAAAAGAAAGACGAATCATGGGCATTTTCATTTTATAATTGTTGTAAATATTGTCAAAAGCCATTAACAATTTATATTTTGATGTAATAGTTTGAAAAAGGCAAAAACACAGATGTTACATTTTGCCTATTTCATTCCTTCCAATTTCACTTTGCAACGTACAACATCACTGCTCTCAACCATAACAAGGTTATTTAAATTTCGACACGAATGATTTTAATGAAGATCCTTCGCTTTACAAAACCCTTTGAAAAATTTGATTTGATTTTAGTCCTGTCTTTTCGACCAACGTGCTAGTCTCTTGTTGACACCAATGACACCCCTGAAAAGATGAAACCTGAGGAGAGAGGGAAGGAAATGCTAGAAATCATATCTGATATGATTGGAGAGCACGGTGCCCTTTTCACCGCAGTATACCAAAGTTTGTCGCTAGCGCAGTCATATATTACGTGGGCAAAGCCTGGTCACCTGTGATGCCTAGGCGTCAAAGAAGTGACTTCAAACAACGGTGACAAAGATTGTAGCCTTAATTGAATTTGTAAACCTAAACATGTACAAATCACTCCCTGGGTCAATATGCGGAGTGGATCTAATGAAGAAGTATTCGCGAGGACTTATTTTGCAAACTAGACAGCAACCGTTTGCAATTACATTCCATACGATACACAATTTAATTATAAAAAAAGTTCCTCTATGTCACCATATAAACTTTTCAACCAGTCTGGAATATTTTTAAACAGGGACCAATGATAAAAAATTTTAAACGTTAGACCGACACACTTTATTTTCCTTAAATTTTCCGTTTACTTATTTTATATTCCAGAATAAACAGAAAATTCCTATCCGGTCGGTTTTTCATCCCACCTTTCGCCAATACAGGCTTTTCCATTTATGTCAACAGAATATCTAATCATACTAAAACTGTCTACAAATAGACATTTTAGCATTTTTCTCCTTTTATCCAATGCAAATACGGCAAAAAGCTCAGTTGAAGAAGGCTCATTAATTCCATTACTTCGTGTCGTATAAGTGGTTCGATTGGGAATTCATTCACCACTGCTCATATAGAACAACAAATTGGCTTATTATGAGGACATACTCTTTTTGAATATTAATGGTTCTCTCGTGGGAAAACAAATAAATCAACATATAAAAAGCACGCATCAGAAACAGAATGTTTAGGAAAATAGATAATTCTTATTTGGTTGGGTGAGGCTAGAAAGAAAGAAATCTAAAAGCACAAAAATAAGAATATATCAACTCATCTCATACCAATACAAAGTTTCATTAATTCAATTTATTTGTTAAATGGAAGGTAAATATTCCATTTGATAGTAATTAAGAAAATTGCAACGATTGACGACCTCTATAGGTATTAATTGATATCCATTTCTATTGGTGTTTCTTGTAGTTCTATTTTTATTATAAGTGATATATTTGTATTGAATACGAGTGCATATCATTTTAGTCTTATATATATCGTATGTTTAAAAAGCAAAAAACACAGAAATTGCATTGAATGCGTTATTAACTTTAGACGCTCTTATTTAAGTATATTGTGACGACCTATCTCTATTGACAGTTTAATTGACGCTTATATTAAATTATAATTCATGAGTCTGTTCCTAGGCGCAAATAAATTAACATAAACTGTCCGCGCCGCGTTTAATTTACACGACACACAGAACTTTTGACTGTATTGAACCCCTTTTCAGAAACCATTTAAGAATTTCGAGCGATGTGATCTAGAAAATCGACGACTGAAAGGGTAAGATTTCGAGCAAAACTACTTTTCCTAAGCACATACATGTAACTCGCTAAATTAACATCGCTATAGTTCTATAATTATTTAAGATAAAATAACATTTCTTGAAATTAGTTTAACTTTCATTGCCTAAATAATTTCTTAAAATGTACTTTGATTGAAGAGAAATTTGTTTTTTACTTTAAAAATATAATCCAATCTCTATTAATATTGTATTTACACTATGACTTGAAAAGAATAATGATGGACGAAACAAAATATACGCCATCAAACTTCTTTTAGTTTAAAAAAAATTTATTAATGATATATTTATAATTTTGGGTGATAAAGTTGATATAAATTTGTGCAGAAAGAAAATGGAAATACGAATATTTTATTTTACAAATATCGATTTTATGTTATTAATGAAAACGTTTACAAGATGAAACTCTATTAATTCCGTTATTGCGTGATGGATTAGAGAATCTACAAGAAATTTATCACCCGCAGAAACAACAAATTATCTTATTGAGAAAACACACACTATTCGAATGTTAATGTTTTTCCCAGAGGGGTAGTAATAGGTAAATCAGCCTCTCTTTCGCCGGAAGAGGAAGTTTATATGAAGAAAGGCTCTAATTCCACCAAGTTCCGGCCCCTAGTCTTAACAACGAATATACGAGTATTGCCTAAGGGATTCATCTAATAATATCTTACTATTATTAGCTCAACCTAATATATATGGTATATGGTAGAATAGCAGATTTGATAAAAATAAATTCATTTTTGCGAAATTGGGAATAAACGGAAAAATGCACAATTCCCAACTGTTAATTATTTTCAATTTTTAAGTTTTTATTCTTAAAGAATTAATATTATTTTAATTTAATTATAACTCGTATTTTAGTAATCTGTAATAAGTATTCGGTATTACATATGACAAGTTCTCATTTTGCAAAATAAAAGAATTTGAAACAGAGGCCATGCACATTTTCCCAAAATCATTATCTTCTTCTCGGAGCTTTAATATTAAACTATTTCTAGCAATAAAATAACCAATATTGTTGACTAATTCATTACTCTGATTATAAAGTAAAAACCATTTCCATTGAGGAGGCAGCCGAAGCAGACGAACTAACATAATACAAAAACCAAGTCATTCATAGGAAAAAGCAGATAAATCAGAGTCAAACGGAGGTTTGTCTCAAACAGGAAATGTGTGGAATATATCCATTTCCATTACTTTTCTGCCTCTCGCCTTGGGTGAATATACACGTAAAAACTTGAAAATATTATCTGAACGAATTGTGTAAACGGTAATAAATAACCGTTAAGTTGATGTCTTATTGAAATATAATGATACTGATTTTATTAAAGGTATTAAACAAAATGTAAATCTATAGATATTTTATACTTAATAAATTCCACACAATTGATATTAAATTAAAATTAAAAAAGTCAAATAATTATACAAAAATACTGAAACGATTTGGCCATCAATCAAATTAAATTTTTTGTTTTTGAAAAGGAACTGAATGAATAACCATTTCTTATTAGTTATTTATGGGTTCTGCAGGCTGAAACAATGTCAATAACATGAAACATTATTAAACATAAGGATCTGTTAAAGCCACGAGCGTACCGACTGTGATTTAAAACAAAGTTTTATATATTTTAAATTAAATTAACACAAAAATCTTTGATAATTATTGTTTTCTGTAAATAAAAGTTGTCTGGCGCACAATTTCGAGTGATTGAGAGAGAATTACATCTGTTGTCCCTATTCTACACTTGGTTTAAGTAGTCGTAATCAATTCGCAAAATGATTTATTTCACAGAGATGTACGATATACAGTGGCTCCCATTCTAAATGAAACACCACATATTAGAGTTGGCCAAAAACGTCATTTTCAATGACTTGACAGACTAACAAGTCTTGGAAAAAATGACCAAGTCAATGACATGTCTCAGTTGGTCATTTCAAATAACACAACAACAAATAAACACAAAACCAAATATATATTACAAAAATTAATTTAAACGGTTACTTAAATTATATAGCAATTTTAACATATTAAACTAAAAAAATAAAAATTTAATAAATAAATATATAAAGACACAAGTAAAATACTAGGAATATAGTGCTTGCAAAAATTCCCTGTTCAAGATACTTTATTGTTCATCATTGGTAATACAAATTCTTTATAATGATATCTTATTGCTATGGGCTTAACTAATTTATAAGTTTTATCCCTAATTCTACTTGGCTACATTTAATAATTCGGTGTATATTTAAATTCCCTGTAAGACAGAACATTTTGACATCGGTTACACTTCATTGATCCATCAGTAATATCATTGAAAAATTGCTAAACTATAGACTTATTTATTTTACAAATAAATTAAAAACAAAAAAAAATTTTAAAAATTACAAAAATTCTACTGTTTGTTATTTTCCCTCGTTTTTGCTGTCTTAATTTGACTAATAAATGATAAAAACTGACCTGTTCTGTGTGTAAGTGCAACATGAACAAAAAGAATATAAGAAGGAAAGAGACACAACAAATGAAGCTGACATTGGTCGGTATTTGACCAATTGGTCAGACTTTGACTTGTTGGTCAAATTCAAATTAACGGATAATAAGTGACGCACGTCAATAAATGGCTTGACTTGTTCATGTCATTTTATTTTTACTGACTAGTCACCTACGTGCGTCAGTCAGTTTTTGGCCAACTCTACCACATATGCTCAGATTCAAACGCTTGATACTTAATTGTCCACCGTTTTTATTTTGATTTTTTTGTTAGTATATTTATTCTTTTATTATATTTTATTAGCAAAACGTCGAAGATTTGAACAATATTGCAGTTATTTGCAATTTTAAAGGAATTAATTGTAATCAATGTCTGGACCACTAAGGAAATTTTAAAATTACTTGAATGTTAATATTTTTTTTTAAAGGAATGTTCTCAAAAAGGAAGAAATCGAAATAAGGCTTGTGAGTGTAAACTGTTAGATCTGATTGGATTTTATTAGTTTTGTAGTCTTCTACAATCTGCTTCATTTCATTACCATTTTATATACAAATTCTTGACACGTACTTCAATAATGCCTTTCAAAGGAAAATGATGGGTTCACACTAAATTATTCTTGCCGATATCAGATGTCAAAGTTGAACACGTCTTTTAAAAAGGGGTATCAGCTAAATTTTATTATCAAATTTGTTCAATGCATAGAACTCATTTTCATAAAAAAAGCTTTGTTCAAGCACACAAATATCATTTTCAATAATGACGTAACTTTGTTCACAATCAAATGAACTTGTAATTACTTATTTTCAAAAATTTTGTTTTTTATAATTTAGAAATAATTTCAATTGAAAAACCAATATGTATAATAATTTTGTATTAGAGTCGGCTCTCGATAATTCGAACCTCCAAGGAACACTTAAAATACTTTATGCATTTTTGTAGCTTAAACTTGATATTATGACACTCAAATTTGTTCTGTCAAAGTCGTTATTATAGCAAAAGTGCTTTAAAGAATTCTTTACTCAGACTGTAACTTATTCTAAAATAGACGGCGGCTGAAATGTAGCAACAACAAATTCGTATTTCGAACTGTCGAGTGTTTTACGCCGATGAGTTCGAATTATCCAGAGAACATAAAATTGTATGGATTTAGTTCGAAATATCAAAAGATTTTGTGGGGACCTCAGGAATTATTGAGAGGTTTGTAAAATCGAGAGTCAAATTTATATTTAATTTAAATCCCTTTAAAATTTATGAAAATATATTTAATGAACAATGTATTGTATATTGTTTATACTGTAATACAATTTTAAATTTCTTCTTCTTGGAAGGAAATTTTCTTCAATTAGCAATTTATTGTTTTTATATCTTTATCTGAATAAATTTTAAAGTAACTTTTAGTTAAATTCCTTTTTTTATTGTCCTTTTTGGGTTTTCCAATTCCAAGAAATTTATTAATTAATTCCTTTAATTATATCGGCATTATAAATGTTTCAAAGGACCATTGGAAGTTAGTCTGTACATTTAATTATATTATATTTAGTAGAATATTTCGTAAATAATTAGTTGGAGTTTTTACAGAAAAACGAGCTATGTATGGTATATTTATAAATGTCTTGTATTATTTATTTCAAATTTATATTCGACTAGTTTGCAAGTTTTGCAGTAAATAGTTATGTAATCGTTTTTTAGTTTAAAAGAAACTACTATTAACTTATTGTATCTCTTTCCTTTTCATCCCAACAAGGGGACATAGGGTACTTTCAAAGCAAGTTTTGCCTATGTTTCGTTTATTATTGCTAATTGGAATGAGTAATTAACTCATTGCCAATTGTCCAATATTGTTTCAGATCGGATACAGGTTTTTGTGTATTATTTTTGTATGAGATGGTGTACCACACTCCTGCACAATTAAACAGTTCATTCAATGGATTGGAACACGACGAGGAAAATTGGGAATTTGGATAGGAAATTTTTATAGAATTGTAAACGAAAGTGGACTGAAAGGAAAAGAAGGTTATTAGGAAAAGCGTTACCTGGTGACAATGATCGGAATTCGAACCTGGCACCTCCTGGGAATAGGTCAAGCGCGCTACCAACTCGACCATAGAGACTTAACTTAATATATTGTAGTGTTAAAATATACAATTTTAGATTCTGCATCAGTATTTATATTTATTGTGATAATATATTTATATTTAAACGAAGTGTATTCGCTTGCATATAGGGTTTAGTATCATTCATAAATGACGCTCAATTTCTGTCTTGAAACATTGTCATTTCAGTATTCTCTGTGATGTGACAAGTTTTCTACTACCGGGTTTTATATTTATTGTGATAACGAGTATAGATCGTTTTACAACTAAATTTAACATAATTATGCTTAAATTAAAATTATAGTACGAGTAATGTGAAAGTCCAACAATATGTTGGCTCATCATAAAATATTTAATATAAACATTCCAAATTTAAAAACTTCCTATATAAGATATTGTTTGTTGTGGAGCCTTTTTGGTATTCATTAATCCGTACCTTATACAGTGGACGCCGCTTATTAGGAC
>JXOV01011469.1:3068-17294 GCA_001014945.1 Clogmia albipunctata
TTATCATTGGCCATCGTATGCACTATAAAACAAAAGTATAGGTTTGTTGCAAATAATTTAAAAAAAGCATGCGAATTTTTCCATACAAAAATATCGTTTCATCCTTTTACGACAGGTTGCATATTTTCACCCAATGCGCCAACCAGAGAGTTTTTGGTGATTTTTTAGCCTGAAATAGTTGATAATCTAATGTTCAATATATATAGCGCGAAAAACTGGCCAGTAATTATCTTCGGACGTCTAAAAACCCTGATTTCGAATTATGAGAAAATAGTATAAAATTTTTTTAGTTCAAATAAAGTAATAATGGCTATCGATAACTGATCTCATTATGCAGTGTGGATGATAATATGGGCACAATAGAACAGCTAATAAAGTTACAGTTACAGATAATATTTTCTGATATAGCGGGTTTTTATAATCTATTTTTTAAATGTATTCAGAGTTTTTGCATTATATATAAAAAAAAATATGGCTTAACTTTGTTGATTTGAGTTTGGTAAAGTGTCATTTTTTTCACTATTGAAAATTGGAACTTTTTTTAACTAGTGATGAAAAAAATTAAACATGCAACTTTAACTCAAAGGATTAACTTGTTACAAAAAGCGACAATTTATTATTTAGGACGTCTAGCTTTCGGTTTGATTTTTCACAATTTGTTAGGTTGTGGAACACTTTTCAAATTGTGAATATATAAATTATTGATGACGTGATCAATCGAATTCAAATAAATTAGTTCGATTGTGATTACCAACGTGGACTGCTGTTTTAGTGGGCCTCTTCCAGATTCTGTATATTTTATCAAAAAATTATCTTGTTATAATTCTTATCGATTGCAACTCAGCAGCGCAGGGCACGGCTAATTGTCAAATTATGGCAGAAACTTGAACTTTTGAAGCAAGATTTACTTGATACAATCTCAGTGAATCAAAAACTGATTGACTAACTGCTAACAAAATCAAGTTCCTACATCTTCCTCTCCTTCAAATCTTCTAAAAGATTCATAATTGAACCATTTAAAGATTACAATGGACAATTCCAAGATCTATTCAACAATAATGACTACCGAAACCGATAATCGGGTAGCAATTTCAAATGGTTTCACAGCCGCGCAACCAATTCCCTCTAAATACAGAAACCAACTTTATCACAAATTCAAACTCCATGTCTTCCACCGCGATCCGTGCTATATACATATGTGAAGAAATGCTTATTTGTCAGTTTTGATCATTTATAAATAGTCTATGTTATGTTTCCATTAAAATCGGGCCATTGCCCTTCAGAACGATAAGATCAATGCAAAGCGTCAAAAGTGCAAATATGTAATTGGAAACGATGATCAGACTATGTCTATGCTCTCGTCCGAGATTTTACTATAAGTTGTTGGTTTATGATATCTATATATGTGTCAATAAAACCAAGAGCGATCTGGAAAAGTCACACTCCGGACAAGTGATAATATTTCAGGAAAACAATTTGCAAAACAAACGGATTAAAGCGATAAAACTTAACGAGAGTCCACAACAATAAATCTTGGAAAATTTGCCATAAACTTTGTGGCTCTTAATCAGTTAGAGGTGGAAATGGAGTGATTTATCAGTAGAGCCCCATATTACACTTGATTGACTATTACTTTAAAAATCCACTGATAATATTAAATGAATAATAATAAATCGATTCAAACAATTGTTAATGAATCAGATTTAGAATTTATTATTTGGTTAGGCAGTTTGATATTTTCAGAATTTCCACTTGTATTAATTATTTGTTGTAGAAAATAAATCTTATGCAAATGTAATCATTAACTTATTATAAAAATCAGCCAATAGTTTTAAATACCCTATCAAAGAGTTGGTTTTCGTTTTTGATTGGAATTTCGTTAAATGCCAATTTATTATTATTGAAAATTTTGTGTTAATTTTTCACAATAAAAAAATTAGTCTCATTTGGCTCAGTGCCCATTAGAATCAATTTCTGCACAAAACTGGTTTCTGACTCCACTTCAAATAAAAAATCAGCTAATTGTAAAAAATGCGTCATAATCGGAAGTTAAATTCGTTATTTATTGGAAAATGATGAAAAGCTCCCCTTTTGGTTTGATTTATAACAATCTTTATCTCGTTAAAAACAGCTGATTTTATACCCCATATTTACACTCAAATTTTCTAAACGAAATATCTTTTAAAAATGTGAATTTCCTTTATCACAAAAATAAAAAGACTTCAATTTTATTAATATTTATAATTCATATTATTTTTGTGGCAATAAAAATCACAGTTTCAAAAAAAATTTGAAACAATAAAGCATCACTATGATTAAGAAACAAAGCCAAATTTCATACAAATAAGTCAAAACCTCATTTAAACTTGTCTTTTTCTTCCACTTCATAATCAATCTTAGTAACCAACTTGCTTCATTCACAGAATTGACAATTTATTTACAACAAATTGAAATTTTGTCCTTAAAAACGATTGAAAAAGAATGCTGAAGATGTATTCTCAATAAAATAATGGCAGTTATCAGGTTTTCTAGTGAACCATCTTTAAATTAGAGTTTTAAAACAATTTAAATTTAAAACTATTGATTTGTGCAATAGCATTTGTTTGTGTCGCGTAAAAATATATAATTCCAGCGAAAAATTTGCCGTTTCTTCTTCATGGCGATGCTTTATTATCAATTTTAAGCCAAGTATAAATTATAGTCAAATTGCCCCATTTTCTGAAGGCATCGACGAGGCGTTCTCTTCATTTCACTTTATGGCAGTTAATTGTAATAAACATGGGAACTTCGAGGTCAGTGTGACTTCTTGTCCAAAAATACACCTCTAGTTTAGTTGTAATACGTAAATACGCAGTGGCTTTGACCTCACGAGTGGAATTTTTGCAACAGTTGAAAAGTAAACAACTGATTTGGGCCTATTTTACAAAGTTGAATGAATCGTCTCGACTCCAACAAGTAATTTAGTAGGCGGCGGGCAAAATTGTTACTCTTATTTTTGGATAAGTCTACATGTGCCAAATGATTTAAGCCTAAAAACGCATGCGTTTGATTTATAGCTATATATTGGTTGATTGTCAAAAAATCGCCTGATGACTAGAGGAATTTTCCGTGTCCAATCCCAAACCCGGACTTTTTTCGCACAAAAAAACAAAAGAAAAAAAGGTTGAAAATGAACCCCATTTTTACCTTCCCAGAATCTCTTTTGGCTCGTATTTGGCGTAGAATCCTTTGGCGGCATCCTTGTCGGGTAGAGAATCGTCCTCCTCTTCGTCCTTGGCCATCTTATTCCTGTTCTCCTTGTCTATTGTTCCAAATTCACCCACTTCGATCACTTTTCGCTTCCTCGTCTCGGATTTTTCAAAGAGACCGCTCTTTATTTATCTAATAAATCACCCGAATTGGTAGCCTTTGGCACACTTTTGTAAACACAGGCGCTTCAATTCCCGTTCTGACTCCTAGATCATACCCCAAGTAAATCACAAACTTTTTTTCAGATTTTCAATTTCTTCAATGTCAGAAAAGGTTAACAACAATTATTGAGATTTTCCAGCCGCACCACTCACTTCACCCTTGGCACTGTTGTAACCGATATCGTTCTTCTGCACTTGCTTATTATCTTTCACGACGGCCCCATTTATTTTTATTTTTATTTGCAAGAAAACTTTTCGTCGATTTTGATTCAAAAAAGAAGTCTGAGGGAAATTTGATAATTTTCATGTTGCGTGAAACTGAGAGAAATGAAATTTTTCGTGAATGACAGCATGGTATAAACGTCCTTAATCCGAATAAAAACGCTCGCTGATGAGTTCGAAAATCCCGTTATTTATGAATATAATCTTCAACTGTTCGTTAATTATGAAAATCCTAAACAATTTCAAAGATTTGAATTTATCCGGTCTAATGACGGTTTATTAAAATCCTATTAAAAATGAATAAAATTAATTGGAATATAATGATAAATTAACCCCTTCAGAGAAGATGGGGACGCCCCACATTGAATGGAATTAATTTGTTATTTTGTAAATTTTCAAGATCTTTCACTGGAATTCATGATTACCGATTTTGCAACACCAAACATGATAATTTGCACGTATACCTTTTCTTTAAGAAGCATAAAATATCAACAAAAAAACTAAAAGAATGGGATTTCACAAGAAGAGCATTGGACAATATTTCTATAATTATGGTTTAAATTTTAATTCATTCATGGTTATTAAATTCATCATACAATTTTATTATCAAATTGATAAGTATTCAATAAATTAATCACCGAGTAAAATTTATATTTAAAAAGGTGCATAATGAGAAAATAAAGCAAAAATATCTGTTAATCACATTCATTTTTCTTCGGCATATGTATAATAAATTAAATCGCTTATTTTATACCTTGGCTAACTCAAAACATGACCATACACTTTTTGATTAGATATTTAAAAAAGTTATTTAAGGGTGTAAAATCAGTAATTTCTAATTAGGAAACCAGTGTTAGAAATCAATTTCCGGGAAGAAAACATGAAAAGCAGAATACGGAAAGACTGGTCATGAATGAAATCGGCCGAATATGAGTTTCAGACGAAGAAAAGAGTGGATGATTATTATTGTTCCTAATTTATGCTTCAATAAAAATTGAAACTTTTCTAAATGAAACATAATAATCATAACGGCTTGAAAAACTGAATGAATACAGGATGAAAAATGTACTATAGGAATGAAAAGATACAACTTCACTCACAAATACTTCTTATCATTCGACTTCTTCTTTTTATTCTAGTTTGAGGAAGGAAAAATCAAAATGTTTCATTAAATGTTATGTTTAAATTTTTTCAAAGTTATGTTTCAATGTTTCCCATATAAATATTTAATTTGTTTTTGTGCTATTTTACAAATGAAAATTGGGAAAAATAACATTCGTTTCTCGACGTTTAATTCAGTTTTCTCGAAGGACTCTATTCGCGGCGTCGACTTCGTCTTCTAGCGGAAACAGCCTTCCTTCTTGAAAACCCAAACCTAAAGCATCTTGAAACGAAAATAACTATTTTACCTTTCTTTTTACAACCCGTTGAAACAAGCACCAGTGTCGTCGAGACAGACCAATACTCCAAATGAATTTTATGGATTTACCTCCGCTCATTACCTTTTCGAAACAATTTTTTTTTCGATTCGATCTCTCGCTGCAGTAGTATGCACCTAAAGTTGCACGCGCTCTTTGAGCCCGTTGCTCTTGACCCTGAATTTAACACTAAGCGAAATTGGTTTTAAGATGAATGCTGATGTTAGTTGTGATAAAAATAACGTCTTATTATCATTTCACCTTAGTCATTAATTCGCTAAATAACAGCCAAAACGACGAAGAACTTCCCATATCGTGAGAATGAACAATTACTAAACAAGGACAAGAGCACAACCATGTTTGATCAATCAATATTTATTTGTTCATAATAATAATGTCTAATATAAAAATAATTTCTATAAATGTTCTTAACATTAGAATATGTTGGATCTGCTTTACTGTTAATAATTCGTTTTTGTTGTTGTTTGGAATCCTTGAAACACGTAATACATAGAGCTCGGAATCGTTTAACCGGAATAGAATTGTACACATTTTGTTTAATTCGCAAAACTCACCAAATATCTAAGTACTAATTACGTTAATTTAGAAATGTATAGATGGGAGAGAGATTCGCTTAATGAATTCAATAGAATCTTTGGGGTGGAAAGGAAGTTGGAACGCATGCAGGATGATTGTAGATGAATAATAAAAAAAATACATAATTATTTTACAGTAAATACTCAAAGATCAAATCACTTTACGATAAAATGGAACAGTATAATGCTGATTGCTATTTTATATTGCTAATAAAAAGGTCATTGAATGATTATATATAAAAATTATAAAAATCTGCGAATATTTACTGTAAATCATATACAAAAAATGGCGGAAATATAATAAAATACGCGTAAATAGAAATTCGTCGTGGAAATTATTATTGTTGAGCTTTCATTTTGGCCTGCATTCGGGCCAGTTCCTCCTGGATTCGCCGCAATTCGGCCTCCTTCTCCAGAAGGATGCGATCCTTATCGTTCAAATCGTCCTCTTTATTGCTCACCGCTGTACCCCTCTTCACTCCCTTCGCCAGTCGCTCGGACCGGTAGTTCTCATAATGAACCTCTTGGGTCACCTCCTGCAGGTCCTGCATGTGCGTAATCAGCATCGTGCGCAGCTTAATAAAGTCACAATGGTCTGGGTTCTCCACCTCGACCACGCCCCACGGATAGAGACGACCTCGCACCTTCCTCCCCTTCACCTCCAACAGGGTCGTGGCGCCACACACGGCAAAAGGGACGGCCTCCTTCAACTGCCTCACCTGCTCCTTGTAGTCCTCATCCTCGTCACTGTCACAGTCTGGCAGCGGGTAAATCTTAATCCCGTTCTCCTCAATCTCTTGCAAAATTCTACACTTTAGCCGCTGGATCTCCTTCTTTGTTAAACAGTCAGCTTTGGCAATCACCGGCACAATATTCACCTAAAACGAAGAAACGAAAGTTAATTACATTCAATAAAAACAATTTAAAAAAAATATAGGTAGTAGTTTGCGCAAGGGTAGGTAATGAAATATTTGCCAATCGAGTGAAAAGTTGATAACAAAACGAGACTGGCAAAGGAACAAAAAAATTAAATTTTCATAACATTTTATTATAACTGCTATAATTGTGCTAAACCATGAAGAAGAAACAAGGCCAAATTTCATACAAATAAGTAAAAACCCCATTTCAACTTGTCTTCTTCTTCCACTTCAAAATCAAACTTAGTAACCAACTTGCGTCATTCACAGAAATGACAATTTATACACATTTGTTTACAACAAACTGTTGTCTTATCATTTGATTTTCACCCTTCATCAAATTTGAGTTTAATTTTAACTTAAAACTATTGATTTGTGTAATAATTTTGTGCCGTGTAAAAATACAAATATAGTTTGTCGTTTCATCTTCATGGTTTAGCACAAATAAGTTAGAATTAAATCTAAAAACGACAAATCGTTAAACAAAACAAGAAATGTGTTTTGAATAAAAAAAAAGCAAAGTTAATTTTACCGCACACTAATTGAAGTTTTTACTTAACGCATTAAATTTAATTAAGTAATATTATTATAATTTTTTTGCATTGATTAGTTAAACGTAAATAAACACTTAACTTTGTAATTTAATTTCAATCAATATAAACTTTTTTTTTATTTGAGTTTTGGAATGAGCTAATGAAAACATTAGGATAAACTAATTTATGATTTTCTTTTATTCCCTAGTGAAAAATTGACACATTACGAGACTTAATATAAAATGTTATCTTTTCGCAATGGAATTGCAAAATAGAAATTCATACTAAATATGTCAAAATTAAGTAGTACTTTTAACAAAAAAGTGAGTTAAGTCGAAATTAATATCCATCCATCCAAGATTCAGTCAAATATTTTAGTGTTAATTTTTAAGAGGATTTTGCACCATCGTTTCCAAGTTAAAAAACGGACCTTACACGAGATCAGGGCGTCATTTTTTGCACTTTCCTTAAAAATTTACGTAAAACTAATTTTAAAAAACTTGCTCTTACAAAAGTCTCTATTTACACTGTTTTTTGCTATTTATTGACCGTTACAACGGTCTGGATTAAAAATTGTAGTTTTTTCTTCAAAATTGCGCCGAAGTTTTGACTTTGACACAAAGTTATTCATAGATTATGACTTTCTTTATTCACTAGTGAAATAATAATTTTAAGTGTTGCAAAGGTTAGCTTTTCGACATCGATATGTAATTTAATTCCAATCAATACTCGTATAAACTTTTCAAGTACTTTTTTCAGTTGTGCTTTGAAATGAGCTATTTTTTCACTAGTGTAAAATACGATTAGTTATTTGTGCTCAATAAAATGTTTCTTTTATTACCTAGTGAAAAAATGACACTTTAGGAGACTTAATATAAAATTTTAACATTTCGATTAAAATAAAAATAAATTATTCCCACGACATTCACGACGGAACTAGGGGTAGTCTCAACCTCAACCACGGGTGTTAGACTGTACATGACTGTTTTTGTTTTTCAGTGTATTATTAGTCAATTAATAGCACCTAGACCAGTTGAAAAATGGTCCAGTCAATCCGCCCATTTCATTTATTTGTTTGCGCCACTACAAATTTATAATTCGCTATGAATATTATTTCGTAATATTATTGATATACACAAATGGTAACTTTTTCGCGCTAGAAAGATATCCGCCCGGGATTAGATCCCACGACCTCGAGGAGGATCTCTAGGGTGCTAACCACTAGGACACAGAGGCAGATGATATATATATATATATATTCGATATATGGGATTGCAAAATAAAAATTCATTCTGCATATGTCAAAATTAATTAAGATTAAGTGAAATTTCTTTCTATCCAAGTCGAAATTGTAATCATCCAAAATCTTAATTCTATTTAGAAACAAACAATATGTCCTACTTAAATGTAGAATGCGTTTTTTTATTTCGATAAAAAAAGTTTAGCACAAGAAATTATTATTTGAATTTATATTTTCCTAAACTATAATTACAGTAGAAGGTCCCGTATTGGATATTTTGTTGATATAAATGTTTTTGGATGCTTGAATATGTACCATAAACTTTTAAGAATAATAGAAAGAACACAATTTTCTTTATGAAAATTGAAGAATTGCCCTAAACTATAAGATCATAATTATTAAATATTGTCAAAAATAATTAATAAAATTGATTAATATATGCATAAATTACCATTCCAAAATCGCGGTATTTTAACGGAACGCATCCCCTTGTTAGTTAATAAGGATATCTATAACTATAAATATAAAAACTATAATTACAGTGTATTTTCTGATTTTCCGAAAGAAAAAAAACAAAGACTATCAAAAAAGGAAAAACGTTATTTAATTTACTATCATAATCTTTTAATATGTAAAAATTCATTGATTACATATTTTAACATAATCTCTATATAAAACTGAAAACCCTTACAGAGTAAATAAATCATATAAAATTTGTGTAGATATAAAAAATTCCAAGATTTACGTTATCTTTATGTATCTCTGTTATCTTTATATTCAAAATAGAAATACCTTGGCATGGAGTTTCTTCATAAATTCGATGTCGAGGGGTTTCATTCCGTGTCCAAACGGAGAAATGAAATAGAAACAGCAATGGATTCTGTTGTCGACAATGTTTCGTCTGTTTAAACCGCTCTCGTCCCGCAGAAACCGTTCGTACTGATCGTCAATGTACTCCAGAATTGAGCTGAAACTGTCCGAGTTGTCAATCGCGTCCCCGAAACCCGGTGTATCGACGACCGTTAGTCGTAGTTTGACGCCCCTCTCCTCAATCTCCACCGTCGACGCATCCAATTTCACCGTCTGTTTTTGTTTCTCTGCAAATGGGAAAATTTATTATAAATTTATACCACAACATGAATTAACTCAACAAAAAATATTCGTTTTAGAAAACAAAATTGTTTGAATAACTTGTTATCCATTTGATTTAAGATAATCTTCTATTGTTAGGCAACGACGTAAACGTCACAGTGATTTATTAGACTAAATACTATAAAATTGGAATTACATTAAATATCAGACAAAATAAACCATTAAATTTAATAGTTGTTTCGACTATTCTCATTTTATATATGTTATTGGACCAATAACTGCCCTAGATTATTTTTTACATAAAAAATTAATACCTAATAAGGTGACAACCCAAATATTTTACCAAGATCAATTTAAACAATCTACAACTTGTAGTAAACTTTTTTTGTATTTACTAAACACAATTTGTAATTGAATAATGTATAACTAAACAGAGTGTAATTATAAAGGACTTTGTAGAGGAAGCATTGGCCACTAAAATGTAAGGTTTTTTAATAGAATTATATAAAAGTAAATTTTTAAGAAAAAATATATCACTATTATTTATTGGTATTCACAGATTGTTTTTATTAAAAGGAATAAAAACTTACTGTAAAAATTATTAAAACATGTGAAATAGTAATTTTTGCTATAATCAATATTTTTTTAATGTGGAAATAAATGTAAAAAAGAAACGAATATAATTTTTTCATCTCTTAAAAATTAAAACACGGATATTATACTCTAATAGGATTATTTTTAATCCTCGCCTTAAATTCTGATTTTAAAATATTTTAATTAATCTCGGTAGCATGGCAGGTTTGAAAAAAAAGGATTTCCACTTGCAATGAATTCTAAATTTAGACATTGAGTCAAATGTTTGTAGACTATGAATTTCTTTTTGTCACTATTAAAAAAACACTATGGATGGAATTCTAATCAATGTCTAAAAGTTAATAAATCGAAAAGGATATTACAAAAAATAATATCAAATTTAATTTAATTTTTTTTATATTAACAAGAATTTACCATTTTTATTTGTAAAATGATCCCTTCTTTAACGAGGAAACGAGCGTTCGTTGTTCCCGAGTTCAAAAAAGGATGTTACACCCGGGCAGGACATAATTCTTTTACAATTTTTCTTAAACAGTTATCGGTCTCAATTTGAAATCCTGTATTAAAAGATGTGCAATTTATCACTTAAAACGGCGCCAGATTTTTTACTTTGATACAATAGTATTTTTCGATACAAGTTGTGAAATAGATATTATTACAGCACGAATTTAAGTATTTGACAAGCGCAACGAGTAAAAATAGGTAGTACATTCGTGCTGTAATAATCTATTTCACATGTGTATTGAACGTTATTTTGTGTAATTCTGAAAAAATACAAGTTAATTGACAATTAATAATAAACCGTTTTTTTTTAAATTGTGCAACAAGAACTCACAACGAAATTTTAAATTTAAATAATAAATTTGTTTTGACAGCAATATGTAATTTCATTAAATTAGTGAAAATTTTGAAATATTACCGCACACGTGCTATAAAATAAACCGCTGCAGAACCAATTTGCGTTAAAAACAGGGTACTTTTCTATACAGAATTGCACAAACTCGTTTGTAGTATGTATCACTTCCCCTTTTTAACTAGTGAAATAAAGATTCATAATTTTCACTAGTGCAAAATAGTGAAACTCAAATTTATCTCGAAAAGCAAGCATAACATAGAAAATCTAATTGATGTAGATTCAGGAAAACATCTTGTCAGGAACTTGCAATAATGTTATAACGCTGTCATATTTTATTTCTTAATTTAAGGTTCTCTTCAGAGGGTGACAAATATCAGTAATTTTGATATTTTATATTTTTTTATAAATTTTATTATTACCTGATGTAACACATTAAATTGTCGTTCTATTGAAGCAGATATAAAACAAATGTGACTTTTTTTTAATTTTAAAATACATAATACCACATTCTAGTTCATAAATAGATTTCAAAATATTAAACTGTTATTTAAACATTTCTCTAAAATACTTTAGAACTGCAATTAGTCTAATTTCCACCTGTTTCCAATTCTATTTGCTTTAGAAATAAGAAGCATTGTTGGTGCTAATATTTACATTTGCTACTCGTAAAATTGCTGCCAATTTAATAAATTGAACTGTAATTTGTGTATTCGCCACGAAATAGCCACTTAATATGTCTAACGAACGGCCAATTAGCCGAAGAAACAAAGACATGTTCGAAATAATCGGCCCGTCAATCATTGGTCTTGCATTTCGCACTCACCGACAGCGTCTGGGATGACGCGCTCTGGGTAGAGATCGGTCAGGAAGAGGCTGTTGACCAGCGTCGATTTTCCCAGTCCAGACTCGCCTACTACCATCAGGGTGAACTCGAAGCCCTTCTTCACCGACTTCCGGTGGACCTGGTTGGGCAGGTTGGCGAATCCCACATAGCCGGGCGTCTCGAGGTTCGAAAACTGGAAACAAATGGGGGCTTATTAGTACAACGTTTAGTCGATAAAAATCCGTCACGAAAATGGGATTTGTGGGACAAAGTGGGCTTTGCATTTTACACATACAACGTACTAAAAAGAAACATTGGACGTGATTAGCTTTGATAAAAGGCCTTAAGAATCCGAATTCGGGTTCTCTAAATGCACACGAAAATGCTGCTGTACCGGATAACCTAGTAATGTGCTCGCTTGTGCTTGAATTATTATAAACAAACCCATTTCGGGTCAATGTCTCTATAAAGAGAGCTACATTTGGTTTGTTTCTCACACCCACACATAAATTTGTCTGCGAACAAAACAATAACTTTGATCTGTCTGGCTGGCGATGCGATATTTGTTGTTGATAGAATTTGGAATTATTTCTTCACTGAAATTCTGTCTACTGCGGTAATCTGTGACATTCTAATAAATTAAAGTTCAGTTGTTTTCGGTGCTGCAGCTAATTTACGATCAGCGCCGATGAGCCGTGACGGAATGTATAAAGAGGAAAATTAATTGAATCAAATTTTCTTTTGACATTGAAGAAATGGCTTTTGTTTCTCTCTATTAGTATGGGGTCTCACATTTTAATTACAATGGAATCTCTTTCAATTACACACAATCATGATTATTGTGCTTCTAATTACTTGGAGCGATTAGATAAGTGTAAATGGTTCAATTTGTTATTTTTAAACTCATCTGGAGACCATATTTAGTTGACGGCGGCGAGTACTATGATTACTTTTCCGATTTCCATTTTTTATTGCTCGCAATATTATAACAATTATAATATCAAATTGCACGGGCAGACAATCGCCGAGTTGTACATTTTTATTGCATTCACTTCACTTTCTCAACCAGCTTTGCTGCTGCGGTGGTTGTTCATGAAAGTGCGAATAATTGCGCTGACTGAAATTTATCCCCTATCATCGCAGCAGTCTCTCAATTGACCAAAACAAAATCGGAGGAGACAAATGGTTTGGAGTTAAACGGAGAAGCCGGACAAGTTTTTCTGCATTTTTCGCATGAAAATCCAGTTTAAGTGGGTGACTAACTTTGAAGCAATGTTCTTAGCCGAGGAATTTGTCTGTACAATGTATGAAAGGGTGGCGTTTTCAAGGCTAATAGAACGGAAGTAGAATATTTTTCTCTGATTAAACACCACAAAATTCCACGGACGGGAAGAAGTAAAAGTTTGATCTAGTAGTCTTGAAGAAGGAAGGCAAGAAAGAAGCACAGGAACTTACACTTTTCACTGAATCGGAGGACATTTTTTAAATAAACACAACAACACTGAACAAACTAGTATTATTCCAATTTTTTATTTTTCACGAAACTTTTTATTCTTCTTTGCACTAAAAAGAAACTATTATATTAGAGAAAAAAAATTATTATTATGTTCTCCGACGATTCGTTTTTGTTTTTCTATGTTTTTTTGTTGGGAATTGACTGTTGAAAACCGTTTGTTTTAGAAAAAGTCCACAAATTCAAAATTTCCCCCGTCAACTGAGACAGGTAGATGGTTTTAGAGAGGGACAAACAACATCTGTCTCTTTCTACTGACAATTTTGAAAAGCAAAAGTGCGTTAAAATTTTTGATTTTCCAGGGATCTACTGGAAAAAAGAAAAGGAAAATTGTTATTTACACAATTCCTCCGGTGGCCATAAATAATTATTGGATTCCGGTATTATTTGATGTAAGGAAAGAAGAATAGCTTGAAGAGGAGTTAGCGGATGCAATGTACTAGAAGTGAACGAGGAGGAGAAGGATTGCATCCACTCAACAAATTAAAATTATGTACTATATAAAACCAATAAAATCAGTATTGGATAAAAGGAAATAGGGAAGCAGCTGTCTCTTCCACAATTTGACGTCTTCTAAATTATTGAATATAAGTTATAAAAATTAAACACCAGTTATGAAATTTACAAACTATAATTTTAATAAAACACATGTCATGACGTGGGACGGATTGGTGACTAAGTACTTCAAGAAACATATAGAGAAATTAGAAATAAATGAGAAGGTAGTGTCTTATATACAAATGCAGGTGATAAAGAGGACAATGGAAAGTGTTTTGATGGACTGTAGAACTCAAGATAAAGATGAAAGATGACCTAGACCATATAATGAACGAGATGGAAAGAGAAGAGGATGTTGTAAATAACCTATACCAAATGTAAACAAAAAGAGATAAATAAAAACATATTATTTAAAAAATAAAATACATTATTTTTTTCGAAGATATATACCTACAATTTGACATTCACTGATATATTTTTAAATGTTATTTTGTTAAGAACGGAAACACCAGTT
>JXOV01011473.1:0-20357 GCA_001014945.1 Clogmia albipunctata
ATGTATTCTAATCCCCATTCACAGGGACAATGTGATGGTGATGCTGATGTGGTCGGTCGTTCAAATATTCATAGTGAAGGTCAACGTCAAGATTGAAAATTAATTTGATTAGTTTAATTATCAATTAGATGCTGTCGGAATTTAACAACTACTCTGATAGCTCTCTGATAAGAGACTACCATATTACTCATAAAATTCTAATTAGTCTTATATTCTACTTTCTACTTCTAGTTAAGTAAGTATTCAATTAAATCTTCAGCAATTGATGGCAAAATGGATGGAAAATTTAAAAATTGACATGTTTCACAAATGTCTCAAATGAATCCTTAAATTGTAAAGTTACCGTTAACAGTTGGAATTCCTCTAAATTACGTGGTCTTAATACAAATGCCTTTTTTATTGTGACATGGAACATTTGTTTGCTTCAATTTATGGAAAATAAATTTCAATTTAAAGCAATATATGGCTAATACTATAATTTACTTACATTACAATTAAGAAGATTTATCTCTGATATCTTGGTAATGTACCCAAAATTGCCAAATTATATGCAGATGGTTGTTGAAACGGTAAATAATAAAATTTTAAAACAGCAAACATTAATTAATTTGAAATATAATCACGGTCCTATGGCATAGCCGATACCAATATTTTGTGTAGATTAAGGACAACAATGGCGACCAAATTTTGACTTTAAGACAAATTTGTTGGATGGTTTATGACATTTTTTTCACTAGTAAAATAAAAATTCAAATTTTCACTGAGTGCCATAAAGCGAAACATTACAAAACTCAAATGGGTATCGAAAACCGTACGTCCAGATACGGGAGTGCAAAAAATATGTTTTGTGGACTTTTAACAAAAAATTAATAAAAGACAAGATATTAAAAAAATATGGTTGGAAATACATTACATCAATGTAAATGAAAACCGAGTAAAATTTAACAACCATATAAATTTAATTTTCTATGGACAGGGTTAAGAAAGACGGTCATAAAGGCGCTTAGTTATCAGAAATTTCCTTTATCGCCAACTATTCAACTCTCAATTTCTCTCCCTCGATCTCATTCTATTCTAGTTCTATTTTTGCACACCATCGTCATTATATTTGGTGAAATCTCAAAGTTGAAACATGCCAAAGGAACAAACCCATCCAAAGTTCAGTGGCTTGCTTGGTTGCCACCCACGAGAATGTAAATTAGCAATTTATCTAACAGCCAAGTGCAATCTATAATTGGTTTTCAGTTAACCGGAGGACGATGTTAATCAAGGGATGGATTAACTTGGGAAATTTATTTCTGGTCACGAGTTAAAGTTTGCAGCACCATTAGTTAGTTTAAATTTAACCCTAACATGAGTTACGGGTTTTGGATTAGCCGAAGCCACACGTGTTGTTGCTAAAAAGTTTTGCTAGTAAACACAGATTACTATCCGAACTCCATTATTAATTATTTATTTGAAATTGTTGTCTAATTAATAATGTACTCTCTTTTGTATTTAACGTTGAAATAAACAACTACATACTCGGGTTAGTGGTGATAAATTAATCGTTGGAGTCTAAGATATCAAAAATTAGCTAAAACTATATTGTTTTGTAAAACTTTAATAACAAAAATTGTAAAACACAAATAAATAGTATTTTTCTGTTCTATTCCATGTTGTAAACAACCTTAATGTTATAAATTATGTATGAAATTCGAACAAGAAATTTATCCCAAAGTAATTACATAAGACCGTAAATAATTACTTAAAATCCTTTTTTAAGATTATGCCACAACTAACAAAATTATACACTAGAATCCGGTTAATATGACAATGAAGGAAAGTGGAAAACACGTTATACTAAGCGCATGTAATATATTTATCCGGCTGCCTCTTCGGAGTCAAAGGTTCGATCCCTGGGCTGGTAGGATTGACTGGGTCCTCTTTCAACTGGTCTAGGTGCTATTAATTGACTAATAATACACTGAAAACAAATAGTCACCGAAATGTCGCAAACCCGTTGGTTGAGGTTGCAACCCCCCATGTTCCTTACAGGAAAATTTATTTAATATATTTATAATGACTTGTTTTGGAATCCAAATCAAACGCTGTGCAAGTTGAGATCACTATAACCAGCTGGCCGTTACTAAAGGAGTCATATCAACCGGTTTTGCTTTATTTGAAAATCATGGAAAGGGTTTTTTGAAAACAAAAATCAGCAATACTAGAGACGAAATACATAAAATAGAGTCACCACAATATCAATGAGCGATTTAACTCATATGATTTACATTTATTTATCATAACACAGTAGAAGTTGCCTATTAAACCACGGAGAATAAGAGCAATCGCTTTATCCAGACAAAATGCCTAAGAACGGATTGCTTTAGTCAGTCACTCTGTGGCTAAGATTACTACTACAGAGAGTTGCGAGAACAAGGACAAGTGACGACAACTTCGTCTTTAGTGTACTTTTATTCGAGCTAATGTTGACCATGTTAAGAGCCGTAACTTATGTTTTTTTTTTTTGTTTTTTCGACTGTAGGAGTGAAAAGAAAAATTATAAGAAAAAACGAATACGAATCTTCTCTTTGTATGTTTGTGTTTGCCGATCCGATATGACGACACTACATTAGTTCATCGGCTATTATGTTTAAATTTTTTTTATCATCAATAAAATACACATTTTAAAGCATATAAATAAACATAGGGGAAATATGTACAAAATGGACAAATACGGACAAAATGGCATAGGGGGGGCCCTCAGAAGTTTTTTCAGCAAAATAAGTTTTTATTTACATTTATTTCAATTGAACATACTGGAAGAGTTTCGCTAATTTACATATTATCCTGGTGCTTATTTTATCCCTTAAGGATTCATCTTTGTCTTAAAATAAGATTTTCTAGAAATAGAATCCTATTAATATTTTTTTTTAATTTTTTTCTTTTCAAAGTGACTTATGGACAAAATGGCATACCTCTCATTTTGTCAATTAGTGGTATTTATCTAATTAAACCGGACTTATTATGTTCATAGTTAGCCCAAATGCCCAGAAATTATAAGAACTCAACTCATCGTCAGTGCTGGAGGCAAGACAATATCGAAGTCAAAATTTTCCTAATACTTCTCTTTATAATGAAGAGAAATTTTCTTATTTATACTCTAAAGACCTTTTTTTGAGATCTAGATCCGAAAGATGATTAAATTGTTGGCATTGGGTTTACAGTTCTAGAACATACGTTCCTAGACGAACACAGGGTTTTGTTTGGGAAATTATGCCAATATTTACATCGAACTTACAGGTATGCCATTTTGTCCATACGGTTTTAAAAAACCGGTTTTCGCCGACTTGTGTTTAAAGCTGTTTTATTTTGTTTCTGCTCAATTTTTGCAACAAATGGATATTAATTTTATTAAATAGATAACCAAACATGATTACTGTATATTATAGCGTTGTTGTGTGCTACCCATAAGGAATTATGATCCAAAAACAAAAAACCATGCCATTTTGTATATACTTTCCCTACATATATAAGCGTATTATTTTATAACTAGTTCACTTATCATTTTAACAGAAATTGAAAGAATATTTTGTTTTGACAAAAAATGTGATTTTGGTCAATGATAATTTGCTTTTTATACAATTTAAAATAATTGCATTTTATCAAAAAAATTGTTAGTATTTTATACACAATTTGATAAAAATTAAGTTGGTAAGAATATTTGGAGTGTTTGCTGATACCGAACGAGTGAGGGCTATCATCGAATTTCAAGGATTGTGATAAAGTAGTAAAAATGCTATAAAGTTGCTTTAAAAAGTGCAATAAAATTCATCAGCCATGGTGGCGATTCTTAAATTGTATTTTATTATCCTCGTTTGGAGCGGACTTGTGAAAGCTTTTACAGGTACGAGGAGTGGAAAAAGAAGGAGCGAAGTACTCGAAGGACTTTTTAAAAGAGTCATCGGAGGGCACTTTTCACCTTGTTCTCAATCAGGTTCCTCTGTGTCCCCGAAACATTCAGTTGGCATAAAGCCAAGGAGGAAATTTTAAACTGGCCTCTGGCCAATAATTGTACCATAAAAACTGAACAGTCGTCTTCATAAATTTAGCAAACGCTGGAGCATGAACGAAACATACTAAAATGGAGAGAAAGCAACGAAAAAAAGTATCCTGAATTCTCCTTGAAATGGCGGAATTTAGAACTGGGTAAATAAAAGTTTATATGGATGACTTTAATTTAAATTTTTTCCAAAGCCAAAATGGACCGGAGTCTATTTGTAATGCTTCCTCCTTTCCGTTCGCTGCCACCAAATTCTTTTATTGTCCGATGCGATGCTTAAGTAAGATTGAGATTTTCTGTCATTTAATTATCCGAATTGCCTCCCTTTTTTCTCGTCCGTTTGAAAAATAGACAAAACGACGACAACTCTGATGACAAGCGAAATATATGGACTCCTGGTGATAAATTTCGGCCCAAGGACGGCCTCCGCACGAATAGAATCTCACTCCCAGCTCCTAATTCATTGTTGTAATATTTTCGACTATCGGGATTTGTGTTTTATTCGCAAAATTTATTGCTTTGACGCGAATGGAACCATGGAGCGAGCCCTCATCAATCATGGCCAATATTAGCCATCGTTTCCGGTCATTGGAGACCAAATCACCACATCAGAATACCACGATTCGGGCCAGGCTGATGCTCAGATTGATTCGTATTATTGCACCCAAAGTACAATCGCTGACCAAAGCACAAATTCTAAATTTGATTTATAATTGAAGCTTTCAGTGCCATAAAACTAGAAAATCGCCATTTATTATTTAATCAATGTTTTACGATGAGCATTAATTTGATATAATGGACACTCCGTGGCATTTTTATAGTTCCGTGTAAATGTCTTAAGCACAACATTTAAGGTTAAGTATTAAGACTTTGTTATGAGGTGTTATATCAATTAAAAGAAAAGTTGAGTAAACGGAAATAAATTTGAAAATCAACAGATCTCCTTTTTAAAAAATGAAGTGGAGTAAAGAGCTATTTTGTAAACAAATATTTGACATAATATATAAAATAAAATAAATGATAATGTATGGAAAATTTATTTGTTAGAACATTATAATTTCTAAATTTGACTAAAAAATTACGAATCTTGTTATAAATCTTTAATAAAATCTTTTCTACTTTTGGTCTCAACAAGTAATAAATGTATTTCACACATAATATCGAAAATCATTCTTAAACATTCTTTTGATATTTGCTGCTGGACACAAACTGTTGAAAGTATGATGAGACCTCTGTTGATGTCATCTTATTAAATTCATCCATCAATATTATTGATATTTCTCATAGTTTATGAAAAATCCTTTTGTTATTCGATTTTAGAAAACTGTGAATTGAAATGATAAACGAAAGATATCTATTATTAATAATCTTTTATAAACTTTCTATGATAGATTTGATTTACGTAGAATATTTAAACAACTTATTGCTATTGTCTAAAATATAGATTTAATACACCATGAACACAAATATAATCTTATATATAAAATCACGATACATTTGACCAAGTTCCTCTGTAATGGCTTCATCGATATTTATGAAATGTTGTATACATTTGGGTTTGGTTGGTGCGCACGTAAGCGTTTATTTTTTACACTCCTTAACATTAAAGGTGAGCAACACCAAATTTTTGGATAAACTTTTTTCGAAAAATTGCTTTCTGTGCATTGTTTATGATTAAGCAATATTACATTAATTTACAAAAAATCACACCCCTACGTATTAAGGGCGAGCTACCCCTATCAAATCCCGAGCGGATATTTTTCTAGCGGGAAAAAGTTTCCATTTGTGTATATCAATAACATTGCGAAATAATATCATAGCGAATTATAAAAATAGTAATGGCGCAAACAAATAAATGAAATGGGCGGATTGACTGGATCCGTTTACAACCGGTCTAGATGCTATTAACTGACTACTAATACACTGAAAAACAAACAGTCACGTAAAATCTAACACCCGTTGGTTGAGGTTGAGACTACCCCTAGTTCCGTCGAGAATGTCATGGGAATAGTTTATTTTTGTTTATTTTTACCCCTATCACTTTACCAGGAAAAGCTACTTATTACTTATTATTAAACTAAGCTTGGAATAAAATTACGAGACCAAACTCTTATAACCTAACATGTTAAGGGTTATCCATTTGATTTAAATATGTTTTATTTTTTCCAAAAACTTTCTGTTTAAATTTTTAATAGGCTATATATACGTACGCTTTTACCAAGTTTTTTTGTCACAATAGTTCTCCGAAACGATTTGATCAATTTTAATGAGATTTTGTATGCATATTAAGGAGATGCCGGAGTAGGTATAAGAGTGAGCCGTCCCTAACTTAATTAAATAAAAAATTGAAAAGAGCTTTCTTTCTAATGGGTTACGTTTGAGCCATGTAAAATACATATTCCAAAAAATTACATCCATACCTTTTAAAGGTAAACGACCCCTATACTTTTATTTTTTTTATTTTAGAGCTTTTATCATAAATATCATATTTGGCACTTCTTAAGCGTTTTTCAAAACAATTATAGTTGGGCGGATGTAATAGTTAGTTTTTATACCCTTACATATTAAGGGTGAGCTTCCACTATTTTTTAAAAAAGCTTCTTTTGGAAAAAATACTTTCTTTGCTTTTGTTAATCCGCCATACATGTTAAGGGTTAACAACCTCAAATTTTATGTCAAGTTATTATTTCCAAGTTTCCTTGAAATGTTTTATAGATGTTTATGATATTTGGTATATGGGCTTGATGAAGCCACAAATAATGGTTTAAGTTTTATATGATTAAAGTCAAATAAGTACACTTCTGAAACAGATTAGACAATTTTAATGAAATTTTGCATATCCCAATTAATGTACGGGATCAGCAGTTATCTATTTAGATGTTCCAGCGGGTATATTTTGACGAAAAAATTCTTGATCGTATGATATGAATTCACTAAAACACACATGACAATTTTTTCAATTCTGTAATCGTTAATTATTTAATTATAATAGGAAATCACTTTTGTAATAGCTGTTTGGCGTCATGCGAGGAGAATGACAAAAACAAGATGTTACTCTTTCAGAGGTTTTATTCAAACTAAACATTTATTCGATCATACGCCCATACATTCATTTACAAATACATATAAAGAGCATTCCCAATAAATTACTAGAAATATACAAAACTATGTCCCATACATATTTTCTGGAAATAATGAAAAGGGCAAAACGAAGTTTGTCGGGTCGGCTAGTTTTATATAAAAATATTGTTTAAAGATACAAATCGTTTCGTAAACTATTTCTCTATTGACACACATAGGTAACTATATTGAGTAGATTGTTCAAATATTACTTGAAAGATAGAAAGATTCAATTTTTAATTTAAATAACCTTACATAGTTAAATTCGCAAGAAAGAGCTTATATTCCAACACTCCCATGTGGTCTAGTGGCTAGGATACCTGGCTTTCACCCAGGAGGCCCGGGTTCGATTCCCGGCATGGGAATTTCTTTTTTGTTTTTTTACTTTTTTTAAAATTAATTTTTTATAGTTTTGTTTTATTATTTTAATATCAAAATTTAATTTTCTCAATTTTTTTTATTAAAATTACTTGAAAAAAGCTTGTGTTACTTTGAAAATTTTCATTTATCATTATTGTATTCAAAATGCAGGNAATTTTTTAATTACAACATAATATTATACAAATTGTTATTGAATTAGTTTTTTTTATCACTTTGTTATCATGTATTCATTTAAAAAGTGAGTTTTTAAAACATTCTTTGTAAAATGAGTTTAAACTTTGTTAAATAATAATAAAAAATCTCTGACAAGGAATATTTTGATATACGTTTTTATATTATATTCAGAAATTTAATTTTTCTTTTAGTTGTACTTGACCCAAAATATTATAATATCAATGCTCTTAAAAACTAAATTATTATATTAAAATAATAATCTAAATTCTGTTCGTTCTTTAATCTCTTATTCTTTCATTTAGACTTAAATATTTGAACAAATATATGTACGTATACAAGTTGACTTCAAATGGTGATAAACGGAAGTCTGAAGTTTCCAAACTAATGTAAGATATCCATTTAATAAATGACTATCCCTAAACTTTTAGTTTTGAATAACATTTGGTGTAATACAAGAGGTAAAATTATTCAATAATTCTTTTCTTTTGTGTCCTTTTAAATCATCAATTCAACATTACTTTCAAAATGCTTTCTTAATGAGTAAGAGCTTTATAATGACAGAAAAAAGTTTTTGTATTAATTTGGATATTGTTTTATTGTAAAAACATTTACATTTCTGAACAAGACTAATCTTTCTAAAACTTTCTCTGTTTTTGTTAATTACATAGTCTTGTGCTTAAAATTTGCTCATTATGGAAATGAAAACCAGAGTGGGATTATTCCTACTCGTTGCAATAAAATTGTCAAGAATTTAAGTATTTGTCGTGTTTGCAGAATATTTCAAATCTACGCAAACATTTTTTTCGTTAATTATTGCCCAGGGAATTATCCGAGTGGCAGCAAAATATCACGACAATCCTCTTTGGCAAATGTATATTCAGAATTTTCTAGAGAATTTGGACTTTTCGTGAATATAGCTTGAAGGTCTTTTCGGATATTTATAAGCAAATAAGAAGGCGAGCATTCGGAAGAGAGCGGAAAAGCAAAAGAGCTTTTATTTGGCAAGTTGGATTTACTGGGAATTTGCTTTGTCTCAGACGATGAACAGATCCGAAAACGAAACCAATTAACAAGACCTGCTTTCTTAGAAATGCTCTAATCGAATGCTATATCACTTTCACTTATTTCGGTTAATTTAATTCAGAGAAATCCTTTTCAGTTTCAATGTGTCATTTTGTTTCAGCAGCAGCGGTTCACGTTTTCTGCCAAAGTAAATAAATTATTAAATAAGTTTTGGCAACAGTTGCAGAAATCCAATATAAAATTCATATCTGATTTGGCCTTGTTTACTTTGTTGCATGGAATAAAAAGTAAATTTCGGCGAATTTACTTGGAAACTTCGAATCCATCCCCATTGCAAATAAATTTCGAAATCTTTTCATCAAATTATGTTTTCGAAGAAGATGAACACTTTTGATATTACAAAATAAAACACAACCCTATAAAATCTTCAAATCTTGTCTCATATTTTCGTGGCAATAATTGTTATTTTTTCAAAGAGTTAAATAAAACATGTTCTTCTTTTTAAATTATACAGCTCTATCTCACTTATATAATTTTCATTCCTATTTCTTAACCCTTTAATTAGCCCTTTTGCCATCAGTCTAAACGACCTCAAAGAATAATGCCGTAAAAGGGGTGGGATTAAAGTGTGATGGGAATGGACTTATATATTTTTTTATTTCTATTTCTTAATCCTTTCATAACCTATCTTTGAGTAATAGTATATAATAAATCAAAGCACTTTGTAAACATTTTAATGATATATGTTTAAGTAGTCTAGTATTCATACATACTTCAATTTTTGAAATATCTTAAAATATCTTGAAATTTGTCGATATATAGGAACTCCAATGGTGAAAATGGCCAAAAAAGCACTTAAGAAAATTTAAAAATATAAATACAATTAAACTACAAGCTTTACAAATTATTTCATATTTCTCAATTATATCTTTTAGCGATACGATCATGGATAATGGACATACAATTTTTACAACCAGACTTCTTCACTACAAAATTTACACCCAACATATTTGAATTAGGTTCACATGAAACAAATTAATTTATTTTGTATACAAAAGGCCCGCTAAATTGAAAAACTGTATAATTACTCTTCTTATTTTATTCTTTGGATTCGTACTTCATCGCTTCACTTATCATTTGTTTATTAAAGAGACTGGTAACTAACAATTTGTTATATTGTACCGCCGGATATGTGAAGGAAATCGGCATTACTAAAAAAAATACAAAAAGGCTTTTCAAGATCAAAAATTACATAATGATTTGAAAATTACTGGCTAAAGAACTAAAAGAATTGAAGTTCAACTCGACTATTGCTTGGGAGGACCGATGAGATAGTTGTACTGTTTTCGTCCATATTTGACTTCGACGGCTGTGGAAAGAACGAGCTAGGACTACCACGGAATCAATGATGCTGCCTATACAGGCTTAGAACAGGACATGGCCGATTCAACTAAATGTTTTCCAAATGGGGGATGGTTACCGATCCAGACTGTAGTTGTGAAGCAGAATTTCAAACAACGAGACATATTATGGATATGTGTCCAATAACAAAGTTTAAGGGGGAAAATCATACGAATAAATAAACAAATTAAAGAGATCAGATATTTGCAACTTTCACAATGTTTGTTTTTTGTAAACCAATTAGTTGGTATAGGTTTTTCTAAAAAAAACTATCAATTGTCAAAAAATAATGTTACTTACTATTAAACAATTACTAATGTTTTAATCATCTTTGAGAGAACAAATATTTTTAACTAAAAGTTTTGTTAAAATTTTCAAGAGACCAGTTTTTTTCAGTTTTCTCTAATAAAAATAAAAAATTAATATATACCAACAATAATTTTCTATCATAAAAGTTTTAAAATCATTAATTGGATATTTAAACATGACTACTAATATACTTTTTTTTAAAATTTATTAGTTAAGGATATAAAATACATATGCATCTAAAAATAATAGAACAAAATTTAAATACATATGAAATCAGATTCTGTTTTATTTAATTCTTTCATCTTAAACTAGACTCAAAAAGTAATGGAGAAAAAAACACGAGTCTGGAAAAAGGAAACGCTATTTAGAGGAGTAACCGCAAAATATGGAGAGGCCCAACAAAGGGACTTTAAAACAATTACGTTATAATTATTTAATCCATTTAAGATCTTATCAATCATCGACACAAGCATACTGTTTCAGTTTTGCCGCCTCCTCTTGAAAAATTTGTTTCCATCCAATTTAATTTTGAATCAGATAATTTTGATGGGTGTAGCAGTTGAATGGGAGCCAGAACAAGAAAATTTGGAAAGTAATGTCAGTAATTAATTACAGAGTAGAGGCCTGGAAGAAGTAGACCACACAATTGTTTAAAAATAGATACAAATGGGACTTTCTTGCTGGCGACCAGGCTTGAGTCATCCTTTCCGAAATAATCTCTCATTTTTCCAAGAACTTGTTTACAATTCCACCAAAGCTTTCATTTTAACGACATGAATGATTTATGAGACAATTATCAAATAAAATCAAATTGTTTTATTACAGAGATCAGTAATAAAATGGAAATAATTTCGCCTTCGAATTCAAATTAGATACAAAATTAAGCGATTTTGTTAAATAATTATGCATGACCGAGGTACACATATGTATTAAACACAATGAATTTGTTTAGTAAATAATCAGGCTTATAGGTTAAATGCCATGACCTGTAATAACATGGAAAACAAATCCATAATAATCATATCAGGAATTTCGAATCAACTGTCATGGAACTGGAAATTCGACGAGCTTCAATATAAGTTCAAAGATAAATTTGATGTGTTCAATGAGTGTTTATTGATATGATTAAATTTATAACGATAAAAGTTTAACCATAAATTGTATTTAAAAAATTACTATTATATATTTTAAGTTTAATAGGACAGGTAAATATCGTCCTTTTTTAAAAAATAAGTATAAATTAAATAAAATTGATAATTCCTGGACCGCGCTCCGGTAGGGTTGACTGGACTTTTTTTCATCTGGTCTACATGTTATGTATTGACTAATAATAATAATTTTCCCACTACATTCCTGGACGGAACTAGGGGTAGTCTCAACCTCTACCAACGGGTGTTAGACTTTTGTTTTCAGTGTATTATTAGTCAGTTAACAGCACCTAGACTGGTTGTAAACGGATCCAGTCAATCCGTCCATTTCATTTATTTGTTTGCGCCATCACAAATTTATAATTCGCTATGAATATTATTTCGCAATGTTAATGATATACACAAATGGAAACTTTTTCCCGCTAGAAAAATATCCGCTCGGGATTTGATCCCACGACCTCGAGGAGGATGTCCAGGGTACTAACCACTAGGACACAGAGGCAGACAATAATGACTAATAATACACTGAAAATAAATAGTCATGAAAAGTATAATCCCGTTAGTTCAGGTTAAGACTCCACATGTTCCTTAGAGGAAGTGAAAGGGAAATTTTTTATTTGATTTTAACTGTTACTGTTCGTACTTTTTGATTAAAAATACCTTTTTAACACAACTTTAAGATAACATTTCATATAATTTTAGTTCAATAGGCAAACCCTCATTTAATAATATTATTTTTTAATTTTTTTTTTGTAATATCGTAATAATATAATTTTAATGATAAGCTCTAGTTCTAATTATAAATATACAATATTTCATTAGATGTTATTTACTAAATAAATTAAATAACGGTTTAATTTGTAAAATAATATTTAACAATTTAAATTGCTGTGTTTTTTTCTTTTTATATATGTTGATACTCGTAGATTCAATAAATCTATTGAAATATTGGCAACTATATTTGTTTGTCAGCTGTTTATTTTTGAGGATGCGAAAAAACATGCAGAATCAGAATGTCTCATCTTTTTCGAATTATAAAATGGAAATTTAGAACTAGGGAAAAGTAGCACTAATTTTAACTATTACTAAAAAGACACTCAAGAGAATTCAAAGGACAGGAATAATTTTATTTGATAGTATAGTAAGCCCACGCCATGAAGATGAAACGAAATTTGGATTTTATACAAATCAATTGAAAAGTCGTTTCATCCTTTCTTATTTTAAGTCCATTTTTAATGTGTTTTTGACTAGAAATTTCTCCTATTCCTAATCAATCATAGACACCGACGTTTTTCATTCACAGAATTGGCAATTGGTACACATTTATTTACCACAAAATATCGTCTTAAAAGGTCATTTGATTTTCAAATTGAATCTTTATCCTTAAAATACGTTTGAAACAGGATGCTGAAGATGTGTTCGCAATAAAATAATGACTTTTATCAGTTTTCTTTTCATTCAACCATCTTTTAATTTGAGTTTTAACAAAATATTAATTTAAAACTATTTATTTGTGCCGTGTAAAAACAGAAATACAGTTCCAATGCTTCTTCTTCATAGCGAGGCGCGGGGGCTTATTGTCTAGTATACATTTTCTGCAATAAGTTGTTTAAAATTGTGTCCAAAACTTCAGTTAAAATTTTTCTGCAGTATTTATGATCAAATAAATAAATAAAATATTGTATAGTTGTCATTTTGTATAAATTGAAATTTTTAAAAATTCAATTTTATACAAATAATTTACTGCTTCATATTTAGCTTTATCTTTCTGAAAACATTATTTTTCCATTTTGATGTACATGTATATTGTTTTAAAGTCTTTGGCATTTACAGAAGAGCTCATTTGCGTGGAGCTGGTTCGTTTACGAAGCGGTACGCTCAACTTTTGTTTTACCGGTTTTGAACACCACTTCTTCTAAAACATTGGACGAAATTGTTCTTCTACAAGTTTCGCCTTTAATTGGAGCTCTACAGCTTATCGTCTCTGGCTTGGCATCGTTATTTTACGGAATTAATTAGCAAACTTCTACATATTTAGGTATATTGTGTTGATAATCTGCGGAATGCACTAACTTGCGTTCCATCATCTTTTGGATGCCTTCCGGTAACGATCGTTAAAATTACGATGTTCCTATTTTTAAGTCGTTAAATACAAACCATTTCTTCAATAATGTTGGGAAAAGTAGGGTTGTTATCAACGAAAATTTTGTAAAAAAATCAATTTGGTTTATTTTAATTTCTGTTCTGAAAATATTTGTATTGATTTATTGCAAATTTTTTAAAAATATTCAATTGAATTATATAAAATTAAGTTTAAGGAATATTAAGTAAATGAGATTAATCCGTATAAAAATTTTAATGGTCAAACTAATTAGTATAACATCAATTTGGAAAGTATGCTGTTTTTAAACAAATTTCCAGAAATAGAGAATCTTTTAATTTTAATATCAAAATTTTTATTTAAGTTACAAGAAAACAAAACTTACTGTTTTCTACGAAGACACGAGAGCTTATTCTTTAATGCCCACTCGGACCTCAAAACACGTTATCTTTGATTACATATGTTTACATATGTTATATTATAGACCAAACCAAACCACTTGATAAAACATTTGTAATGGAATGTGTCTAAGTAAATATCTGTTAGCCATATACAGTCAGTCGACTCTCGATAATTCAAGCCTTCGTTAATTCGAACCCCTACCGAGGTCCCAACAAAATCACTAGATATATCGAACTTAATCAATACATTTAGTGCTGTCGATAATTCGAACCAAAAACCACTGCCATTTAACGAAACCATTCGGCAATTCGAAATCATCAGCGTCTAATAATCGACAATTCGAAGTTGTATATTTGTTGTTGCAGCATTTCAGGAACCTTTTCTCTTAAAAAAGTCATTGAGTATTCTGAGCAGCTGCAACGGAACCAGTTCGTAATTCGATATCTCGATAATTCGAAGTATTGTAAGGGTTCCTTGGAGTATTCGAATAATCAAGAAACGACTGTAAAACGATTTAAATAGTGAATAAAAATATTCCAGAACTCTCAAACTTTTACCGATACTTTCGAAAAATTAAAATGTGCAATATTTGAACATAATTTAACATCTCAAATATAGTGAGCTTTTATAATATTTTCCTAATTCAAATATGTTGGGTGTAAATTTGATGTACCAATCCCAACTAACCGACAAATATAGAATTTTTAATTTTTTATTCTTACATAGTTCTTGGAGTTGTCCTTATTTCTGGTAAATTTAAAATAAAATTGGGTAGTACAGGTTACGGCCCGTTGGAATTTCGACATTCAATTTTAAACAAATTAGTGAATTATTTTTATTTATCGAAAATCCTGGTTATTTACAAAACTTTTAAACACAGTAAGGAATATGTGAAAACTATAGTAGGTTTAGGGTAAAGGGGGATACAATAGATTTTATTTAGATTTTTTCAGTCTTTTTGTTCCCTGAAGAGTCTGCTGTTGGCAGGGATCAATGGTTGGCTAACGGTGTAGTTGATATGGTATTGGAGTCTGTGCCTGTAGCGTCTTGTGAGTCGCAACGATTTCCCTGATGTTGGGCATAGGTCTCTTAAGATGTTACTGTGTCTGATAAAACAGGGAGCTCCCGCGATGCTCCTTGGGTTTTTGGTGTAGAGATGCTTCACCCTAGCTATTATGGTGTTACAGCTTGAGCCAAGTCCATGAGTTAGAACTTTTTTTACACTACATGCTGAATACAGATCAAATGCATTAGGAAATTCAAATAATATCGATACGTTTCAACACGGGATTGCAAAAACCTGTTTTAATTTTACATATTGTAATAGAAAGAGAATAACCTTTGAGATTAATTCTTAAAATTATAGTACCTATTGAAATAAAATATAGTTGAATCTCTTATCTTATTTTAGCCATATAATTTTTTCAACGATGCATTGAATAGATGGCGATCCTATTTTAAAGCTGTAAACTTGTATTTTATTTCTATGCGAAAATGGCAGGGACTATGTCATAAATAATAAATGTCGTAGAACTTCACCAGAGACGGGCCGAAGCCATAAATTTTCCTTCACTTGGCCAGACAAGTGGACTTTTGTTATTTTTGTGTCCTTTTGTTGACGACAATGCTGCTGTTGTTGTTGTTTGCGTGGAATTTGTTGAAACGAAACTACCCCATGGACAGAGCTCGTGGTGCAGCTGGAGCAAGAAGAATCGCAATTATCTGTGTCATTACTTACAGCTCAACATTATATAAAATGCTATGGTCTTGTCCTTTTCTATTCTTTCTTTTTCTTTTTCTACCCTTGTGTCCTGTTAAGCTCTATGGCAGTTTAACAGAGAAACGGTTCGTGTATTGAATTGAGAACCAAGGACAAAGTCAGCATGGAAATAATTTATGAAGGACCTCGATTTCGCCAACTGATAATTCAAATTAATTAACTTTGTGACTCTTATTTTGGTGCCATTAGAGGCTGCTTTTTATCTCGGATCGCCCATAAAGTTTTCTGTTGCTTTTAAAATACATACACCCCGGCCAAAACATAATTGGATTGTAAATGGACGACGTCCTTTTTAAAGATAGAGAGAAAAGGACCAGAGAATCGGTTACGCGACGCCAGAGCAGAATTTCAAGCAAGAAATTATTAACAATTAAATGAAATTTAATTTAATACATCACAGTAATTGCAAGTAGTTTCGCAATGGAAATGGAAATTGAATCCTGCCATGCAACATTCACTTACAACACCACTCCTTTCTTTCCGCAAACGAGTGCTTCTCTGGAAATACTTATTATCAAGTCTTTTTCCTTAATTTTAAGTACAGAAACTCATTCAATTAAATAAATTGTTATTAAAAGAAAATTACAAACCATTTAAAATCTGAAAGCAATGAACATATTGTGTACTTGATTTCCAAGGGAAGGGGTTTTCTTAGTTTTATTGCCACTTTAGCCCACTTGGCAAATATCGTGCCGAAAGGCATCTCATTTGAGAGCCAATTTGTATTCAAATATGCTTCGGAATTGTTAAATAAATTAATTCCTAAACACGGAAATGATGTTGCCGGTTGACTGTGCCCCTTTATGGAAAGTAGACGCACTTTCAACGGGGCCCTTTTCTTCTTTATAAAGCAGTTCTGCAGAGATTTCACGTCTTCTGCGAAAGGCAAATGGCAACACTTGAAATTCACCACCGCCGCTGCACAGACCTTTAAACGGTTTAATTGAAATTTCCATTAATTTCCCATTAACTGGGCGACTGTTGACACCGGTTTGATGATTCTCTAGGTCTAGCATAGAGAAGGTTCGACAGGACTTAATAGGACAGAAGTGCGAACCGGGCTCGTTACGAATAATAATAAAAATGGCGACAAAAAGTCAACGAAAGAAGAAAGAAAGTCAAAAGTTTATCGTTTTTTGCGCTCGCTTTCGTCCTTGTACGTGTGCCGTGTGCAAAATTTATTTCACTCAATAAGCCCCACTATTGATTGTTGCCCCAGGACTGTAATAGTAATAATATTAAACATGATTTATGAGCCCAATATATATTACGAATTCTCTGAAATTGTCACTCCACGGGAGGCCACTTTGCAAATTCCTCGATTATGGCGATTATTATTAATATTAATATTTGACAAACGAAATGTTCAATATTGAAAGTTAGATTTATTTACAAAAAAAGACTTTACATGTTTTCTTTAACGATAATGAGTTTAAATTCCGAAAATATAAATGTGTTTGTGTGTGTTTTTTAAAAGTAAAGAAGGGAAGAAACGAAATGCCAATAAAACGTGTTCTGTTTCGGGTCGCTTAAGTTCTTCTTCGTCGTCGTCTCTTTTGGAGTGGACGAACCGGTACCGTAAGTTGAAAACTTTTCCAGCTCTTCCGGCCTTCTCCTCCTCCTTCTCATCCTCTCTGCTCCAAACCGCATTCCTCCGTGTCCCGAACCATCAGTCGTGTCGTTGTAAAATTGTAGTTTTTTTCTTCAGTTTTTTTTTATTTTCGTCGTGGCCATTTTTTGCTTTGTTTTTTCTTTTCTTATATTAAACAAACGTAAAAATGGAACAGGAATAGAAGAGAGCTGGAAAGAAGGGAAAGGAAACCGACGACCACACCAAGGAGTTGCGGAACATAAAACTGTGACAGCTACGAGGAGCAATCATCGCTGCAGGACCGCTGTGATGAGCGCAAACAGGACTAAGTGGATCAGGCTACCTATTTTCAGCTGACCAGCGTGCTGCATAGCGGCCGGATGCTCACCTGTTTTTTTGGGTGAAATTTATAAAATGAAGAGGAGACAACAAACAAAATTGTACATAAAACATATTTCAAAGCACCGGATTTCAGGTTTTTATGCGCTGTATCATTAATTACGTGAACGACGACGACAAAACAACATAAATTTAAAAGTTTCAAAAATTCCAAACATGTTGGTTGGGGTAATCCTAAAAATAACGTTCAAAGTATGCTAAACGTCCTCAAGGCACAACCAAAAGGGTGCATTTTTATCGCTCTTGCTGTTGAGGATTCTGCAGTTAAATTTAGCATTAAAAATATTTTATTAATATATTATGTGAAATTATGTTAGAAGTGCTACATATTCATTTGAAAGAAAACCCCTATAATTAATTATTAAACAGCTATCATATTTCGTACATTTTTTTATGAAAAGACCAAAATATTGTCTTATAATTATAATAAAATATATTCTTATAACCTAAATAAAATATTCTTTGTCTGCGAAAAGGAGATAATGGTATTCCTTTCCACTAAAGTTAGTATAATATTCTATACAAAAACATAGAAATATATTTATTAAGAATAATTTGCAAAAGAAAACATGCGAGGAGACGTTTCAATGGCTTCTCACACGTGGCCTTAGAGTTGCTGTTAACATAGATTAAGTATGACCCTTGACAATATTTATAAAAAGGATTGTCATTAACTTTCTCAGTTTAACCATTTGAGCAAGAAAATTTTTGCTTAAAATTAAAGCGTGAAATATTGCAGTAGACTATTAGTTTAAGATTTAACAAATTCAACAAATTAATGAATAAAAAATACAGTAACTTTAGTTGAAAAAAGGATAAAGATTTTTTAAAAATAAGAAGTTTAGTATGGCACTTTACTAAACTTTTTATATAGTTTATAAAATATATAGATTTTTCCTATTCATTGAAATCCCAGAATTTTTATATACAATAAGAAATGATTTGATTTTTATTTTAGCAAATAAATGATAACTTAAAAATTTTTAAAAGTAAATTATGTTTTAATCGCCTCTCTAATAAATATCTTAGTTTGTAATTAGTTCAAAAAATATTAATACTTTAACTTAAGGAATTTTTACGTTTTCGTTATTGGATATTTGTAAAAATTTGTACGATGCTTAAACAATTCTATTTCTCAAATATCGTTCTTAAATCGTTCACTTAATTAATAATACAGACTATATCTTAATCGAAAGAGAAAATGTGACTTACCGCTGAGGATGTGCACATTGACCGTGATAGGATTGGCATTGGACGGTGAACACGTGTACTTCCCCGTATCCGAGCCACGCGCCCTTTGGACCAGGAGGTAGGAGGTGGTCACCTCCCCCTTCTCGGTGATCACAGTGACGCCACCACGTGGGGAATCGTAGTTGATGTCCTGCAATAAAATATTAATCAGAATTACACAGCTGTTTTATTCATAAAGCGCCCGAGCCCGAGTGCCATCCTGCCAGGCACCCAGCAGCAGGAGCCTAGGCACTCAGGTGATTGAAAGCTTAAGCTTAGCTGATTGGTAATCCCTTCGAATAAAGGGAAATAGAGCACAGACGGTTGGGCAATATTTTAGGGCTGAATTTAAAGGTGAACTGGGTGTCAACTTGAGAGAAAGGATTTATAGAATATGGATGATTTAAAGGGTTAATCCATCCGTGTAATGTGAGATCCAGATTTTAAGTAGATTAACCATCTTTCCGGCAAATTTACGAGGAAATTTTATAACTGTGTTTTTGCAATAGTCATTCAATTTTGAAGATAAGAAAATATATACAGATTTATTTTTAAGATTTTTAAATTATTATCATTTTTATTATATATATCGTGACAAAAAAATAAAAATTACTACCGACGAAATACCCTTATTTAAAAATCAAAATCCCCGATTAGTTGAAAAAATCAGCTAATTAAATAGCATGTGGAATCTTTATTTAATTTGCAATCGACTGCAGTTTTAATTCTTAAAATAGAACAAGTATTAAAGTCGTTTGAAGCTGTTTGAAATTTAAAGTAAAATCCAAAGTACCGTTATTTTTGTTTTTAAGAATCGGTGTAAACCGCATTTTCAAATTCTAATAGTTTCAGAATTCAAAGAGGACCGAGTTAGAGAACCCTGAATTATGTTCCATATCATTTAGTTTAGTAAAGTATATTATTTATTTATTTTTTTTTTTTTATTGTGTTTGGGGTTACCCGTATCGTCACATTTTTTTTTGGACATCACAAGGGCTGGGATTGAGGAGAAAGGTCTATTTACATTGACGGGAGAGGGTTACATTAAGAAACTTCATTTTTGTTACAGTGCTTTACAGTAGATCGTTGACCAACTGCTCTTGGAGTCCACCCGTCAGACGCTTCAGGCGCCCGCTGCATACTCCATTCAGAAGGGCTGCTATTTCTGGATTAGTACTTGCTCTAATTTTTGAGTAATACAACTCACGACGACTAGAGGCTAGGTCGTGGAATGTGTTTAATTCAAGGTCCCT